>JABUQX010072422.1:0-12500 GCA_015478945.1 Trachelipus rathkii
GACGAGAGAGGAGATGGAGAACGACGAGCAGAGGAGATCGAGAGATGAGGGACCGAGAGAGAGAAACTGAGAGAAGTGATCAGAGATACGAGGAGAGAGGACTGAGAGAGACGAGAGAGAGAGGCACAGTTAATATATTTTAAAATGGCGGCGGAATGACCAGGGTACAAAAAATGAGGAATCTGGCAAAAAATTTCATTCATATTTACAACATCTGTCGGTTGACATTCACAAAACACACACACACCACACACACACACACCACATATACACACACACCACACACACACACACAGCCATATACTATATATTATACTATATATATTATATTATATATAATATATAGTATATATATACTATATATATATATATTATATATCTCTAAATACATAAATAAATAATAATAATTAATAATAATAATTAAAATATAATAATGAATTGATAATAATAATAATAATAATAATAATAATAAATAATAATAAATAATAATTAATCTATAATAATAAATAATTAATAAGACTTATAAAATAATTAATAATTAAATAATAATCAATATCTAATGAATAATAATAAATAATAAATAGTACATAATAATAATTATAAAATAATACATTAATAATAACATAATATATAAGAATAATTAATAATCTTCAATAATAATAAATAATAATAATATCTTAATAATTATAATAATCAATAATAATAATAGATAATAATAATTTAATAGTAATAATAATAATTCAAATAAATAATAATAACTAATAATAATAATAATACATAAATTACAAAATAATAATTAATAATTTAAATTATAATATTATCGTTTATATATAATATATATATATATCACATTATCATATATATAACTTATTATATATACTCATATCATTATACTATATCACTATAACTTATATATAATATATATATATATATTATATATATACTTTAGTTACTATATTATTATATATACTACCGCAATATATATAATTCATAAACCAATAATATGCATACGCTATATATATATATATATAGTATTAATCACATTTCGTCACTCACGTATATTAATACTAATTATTATATATTATATATATATTATATATTTATATATATATATTATATATAATATATATAGTATTATATATATATATATAATATATATATATATATTATCATATTATATACATACTATATATATAATATATATATATTATATATATATATATATATATTATATATACTATATATATTTAATTTTGTGCACGTGACATAATTATTTAATTAAAAACATGTCTTCAATTAAAACAGTAAAAATTAAACAATTAATTATTATTTTAAAGTAATTTTTCTTTTTTCCTTTCATTTTTTTTTAATATTTTGTGATTAAAATTAAAGTAAAAATTCTAATATTTACAATCTTTAACGGCATAATTTCCCTATATATATATATATTATCTATAATATACTATTAAATATAATAATATATATATATATATATTATATATATATATATATCTATAACAGTTATATATATATATATTATATATATATATATCCACTACTACCTATATAATATATAAATAATATATATATAATATACTATATATATATACTATATATATATACTATTATTATAATATAATACTATATATTATATATATATATAATACTATATAAATTATATATATATATACATATATAATATTATATCTATATAAGCTAATACTATTAAATAGTATATATAGTATATATATATCATACATATATATATATTAATCTATATTATATATATATATATACTATATATAATATATATATTATAGTATATTTATATACTCATATATACTTAAATTATATATATATATATATATATATATATGTAATATTATATATTATTATATATATATATATATATAATACTATATTATATTACTATACCTATACTATATATTATTATACGTATTTATATATATATAATATACTATATAATGTATTATAAACTATATTAACATTATGATAAATACACATACTATAGATATGTAGCTCAAGTATTGTGTATTTAAAAACATACATAACATATATACTATATATATTATCTATATCTATATATAATATATATATTATTACTATTATATTATAATTATATATATATATATATATGATATTATAAAATAGTTTAATATCGTTATATTATATTATATTTTACTATATTATATAATTTAAGTTCTAATATTATTTGAAGATTACAAGTCCGTATAGTTATTATATTAGTTAATCCTTCTTTTACCTTTTAACATATCTTATTATATATTTTTCCTACTTTAGATCTCAGTTAAGCCTGTACCCTTTGTTATGTTATTGCCATATTTTTAATATTATAATATATATATATATATACTTACTACAATATATATATATACCTATACTAAATCAATAGTGCTGCCCTAGACGTCATGCTGCTCTCTAATAATGATTACATAATATATATAATTATATAGTCGTATATATATATATATAGAGAGCATATAATATATATAAATATTATATGTATAATAGTAATTAGTCGTCGACCCTTTATATTTGTATATACTTTTAGTAATAATCTAATTTTAAGAATTTCTTAATAAAAATTAACAATATAAACTTAATGCTTTTTCACTATTAACAGTACAAACGAGTGTACATTAATAATAATGCCGGATTTTATTTTTATTTATTTTATTTGCCATATTTTATCTGTCTTAAACCAATTTAATTTCCTTGGTTTAAGAGCACTCAAGGTCATTTTTATTAAAGAAATCAACTACTCCATCCATGTCTCCATAGAATGTCCATTTCTCGATGTGCTCTCTTTCACATGATAAAATTTTCTTTTTTTACAGTTCTCACCAACACTCACGGGCAGAGCCCTAATCAGGAAAGGGGTGTTGTACGCCTCAGAAGTTTACAGCTAACTTAAATTGCCGCCGATGCAGCACAGACGCAGGGCTTGGAAAAATGAGGAGATTTTTCTTGTGTTTCCACAGGGAAACACATAAAGAAAAGAGAATTCAAGGTGAGAAGCGCCAGGAAAAAGATGGAAGCACCGCAGAAGCAAAAATTCTCAAACTAAAGTATACCTTATCACTGTTACCACTGATTACAACCCATCTAACAGCCTCACAAGCTCGCGCTGAACACTCATGTTGCAGACAGTACTCCGACCATCCTCAGAGCACAGTCCATCCTTTGCGTACAGCTGCTCTCTCCGGTCCAACTCTGCATCGCCGGCGACGCACGGAAACAAGCGTCCATCTCAACTCTCAGCCTACCCTCGACATCGATCGTCCAGCCTCACACTGGTACTGGTACGCCAGTTGAATAAAGCTCCCCCCTGCTGTGAGCACCTTGCCTTCTCGCCGCGGGCACCTATAAGTAAAAAGCGAAGAGAATTAAAGGCCACAAACACCATCGCCACCCGGGCGTAAAGACAGGGTCAAGTGAAGTGGAAAGCCACAGAACCAGTGTTATAAGCCTTTTAGGCCTTTTGACTCGACCGCTTCCAAAAGCCAGAGTGAAACCAGAGGCCCTCCCGCCCCCCCCCCTCAAGATATAAGAGCAGTACTCCATACAACTAGTTGCTTTAAAAATAAAGTATTTTTTCTAACAAAATAACATGAATTTTCAAGTAACCTAAAGACAGTGCATAATTTAAGGTATTTTAAGAAATGATTAAACATTAACCTATCTAAGCAATTACACATTAAATAATTACTAGTGCAATTAGAAACTTTACATTCTTTTAAAGCATTACGAAAACATACTTCAAATTGTTCGTATATTTGACATATTAATCCAAAAATTTGACATGGATAGATAGATAGATAGATAGATAGATAGATAGATAGATAGATAGATAGATAGATAGATAGATAGATAGATAGATAGATAGATAGATAGATAGATAGATAGATAGATAGATAAATAGATAGATAGATATTTAGATAGATATGTTAGTGAGTAACTGTATATAATATACTCTACGTGTACAACTAGCATTAGAGAGATTTTAGAAATTTTAGGGTATTAAATTTAAAGCACAACAGCATTCATATTAATTAATAAGTCGTCCATATTCGTACTGCATATTGGTCAGCGTTTCCGAGCGTCCGATCAGGCACGATGACGTCATTGGTAATCAGTCGAGCGTTCAAGCGTGCAATATTCGTTAAGAGCGGTTTTTGCGCTTTGTTTCTCCATTTAAATAGGCGTTAATAACAGTTTCATTTACACCGATTTCTTTTACAAGCGGAAAAAAAATTGCTTCGAATTAACACTTGACTAATAATAATTTTTTTAAAAAATTATTATGCCACCATTTAATAAAAAAATTATTAAATTTTACTACTACTACTACTACTACTACTACTACTACTACTACTACTACTACTACTACTACTACTAATAATAATAATAATAATAATAATAATAATAATAATAATAATAATAATAATAATAATAATAATAATAATAATAATAATAATAATAATAATAATAATAATAATAATAATAATAATAATAATAATGTTTTAATTCTTAATTAACATATTGAACATATTAACTCAACCTGAAAATAACTCCCCAAATAAGAACTTAATATTTTACTACAAAGGTGAAATAGTTAATCCAATATAACAAAAAGAGTGAAAGTTGAAAAGTATTTTATTGAAATATATTGTCATGGTACCATTGTAGTAAACAATAATTTCTAACCTATAAAATTTAGTACACGTAATAAACCCACTGCTAGTGAGTGTATTAATGTTGTACGCCAATATGTCTGCAATGAAAATGTGCGTAATGCTACTCAAAAGTATGTTTGTTTTAAAACGAATACAATTTCACAGTGTATGTTGCAGCACAGGTAGATGCCAGATATAACTGCATATAACTGCAATTTGTGAATTACTATCGAATTTTATATAGGGAGAATTAATATTTGCCAGCTTAGAGAGGCAGAGTCCCTTCTCAAAAAGAAAAGGAGACCGTATGTCCTCATCAAATATAATGCGTTTGCAAATCACCTTAATATTTTTATTTGATAGAGATAAAAGGAAGCTTTAATAAAAATTATAAACTTCACACTTTATCCTATGTTTAATTTTCGTGTATTTTATATAATTTTTTTTTATCTTGAAAATTTTCTAATAATTGTATACTACTTTAAAAACTTAAATTTCATTATCAAAAATTAAGTCATATCCTTGAAAGTGCCCAACGTCGGTGGAAGAAAGCTTGGTACATTCCCAAAAACGCCAATTTTATTTTATTCTAAGATTCTACATAAAAAAAAGTTAATTAAATATTAATGATAATGGTTGAAAGGTGTTTAGGAACATAGAAATCGTGCAATAAGTATAAATCAAAACAATTGCTGAATCGGGTTTCCTAAATGAATAATAATAATAATAATAATAATAATAATAATAATAATAATAATAATAATAATAATTAATAATAATAATAATAATAATAATAATAATAATAATAATAATAATAAATAATAATAATAATAATAATAATAATAATAATAATAATAATAATAATAATAAAAATACTATTTAATAATAATTAATAATAGAAAAATTAATAATAATAATAATAATAATAATAATAATAATAATAATAATAATAATAATAATAATAATAATAATAATAATAATAATAATAATAATAATAATAATAATAATAATAATAAAAAATAGTAATGCTATTAAAATAATTAGTAAATAATTAATAATATATAGCAATTACAAATAATATATAATAAAAATACTAATATAGTTAAATCATAACAATGCATTAAAATCCTTTTAATAATAATCAATAATGATAATAATTCAATAATAATAATAAATAATAATTAATAATAATAATAATAATTAATAATAATTAATAATAATTAATAATAATAATAATAATAATAATAATAATAATAATCAATAGCACTGACTATGGTGACTATTACTGCTACAAAGCTAATACCACTGCTACTACTTGCGCCTTTAACGAATGCTAATTTAGTGTTTAAAAATTTTAAATTCCAAAAAATTCCATAAACAAATCGATGAAAATTAAAAAGTAAAAAAAACAACTAACAAAAATTCTACTATTATTATTAAAAAATGACATATTTTTTGAAATAAAAAAAAATTAAAAGAAACTAAAAAATAAAAAATAATAAAATATTGCGCTTTCATCTTCTTTCTTTGATTTCGCGTCTCATCTCAAATGGCTTTTTAAACGCTTTCATTTACAAAGGAAATTAGTGCTGGATATAGATTATATATATATATATATATATGCTATATTATATATATTAATACTATACCTATATATATATAGATATAATTAATAATATATATATATAATATATAGATATAAAAAATATATATATAATATATACTATTAAATATATATTATATATATACTATATATATAATATATATATATATATAATTATATAATATATAATATAATTATACTATAATATATATATATATATATATTATATATATATATAGTATATATATATATATATATTATATGTTATATAATAAAATATTATTATATAACTATATATATTATATTATATATATACTATATAATATATATATATATATATATATTATACTATATATCTTAATATACTACCTACTCTTTATTGTAGCCATCGCTTCCTTATGTTTATCTATATCAAGTAGATTTCACATCAGTTTTCAAATATCTCCTACTTCAAGGGGTCTGCAATGAGCTCTGTCTTTTAGATGATTGATATGTATATAGATGATAGCGTTTTATTAAATGGAAGAAGGATAGATAGATAGATAGATAGATAGGATAGATAGATAGATAGATAGAGTAGATAGATGAGAATAGATGATAGATATGACTAGTATAATATAGATTAGATAGTATAGATAGATATAGATAGATAATATAGTATAAGAAGAGAAATAGGATAGATAAGATAATTACGCATAGGATAGATAGATAGATTAGATATATATATAGATAGATAGGATAGATAGATATGATAGCATAGATCAGATAGATAGATTTAAGATAGATAAACTGCATATTAGATAGTATTTAGATGAGATAGAAATAGATAGATTAGATAAATAGATAGATTAGATTAAAAACGAGACCCAACTCAGTTCAAATTGGAGAATTAATGGTAGAACTGGACGCCACTAGCAAACAAAAAAATCGCATGTCACTAAATTAGTTACATACAGTACATAAATGGCCACCAAGCAAACAATTCGAGCACACACATATCCATTGTCAACCTATCCATTGGAATTCAATTTAAAAATACCTTTGCTTTTACATATAATGTGTAATTCACTATTATATAAGCTTTTTAGTTATTCTTTTTTAGTGGAATACCATTTTAGTAGTTGGTATTGTTATTTAGCATAGCTTCCTTATTACTTATGCATTAAAGATACCAGTTATAGGTAATAAAAAGTCATGTATTTGCACATGAATAACGTTTATAAATAGTAAGATAATTAAAATAATAATTAATACATCAATCCATATATAATAATCCAATATAATACATAATTAATAATAATAATAATAATAATAATAATAATAATAATAATAATAATAATAATAATAATAATAATTAATAATAATAATCAATAATACATACATAATAATAATAAATAATAATATAAAATAATAATAATAAAAATAATAAAGAATAATAATATAATAATAATAAATGAAATCAATATATGACTTAAAGCAATAGATCACTTAACTCTCAAAAATACATTAATCAATTAAAATTCAATAATAATAATAATCAATAATAATTAATAATAATATAATAATAATAATTAATAATAATAATAATAACTAATAATAATATCAATAATAATAATATAATACATTAATAAATAATAAATAATAATAATAATAAAATAATAAAATATAATCAAAAAATAATAATCAATTAATAATAATCATTAATTAATAATATCAATAATATATCATAATAATAATTAATAATATAATATAACTATAATCAATAACTATAAAATTCTTCCTCCTAAAGACATTATCCAATAAACAACTATATACGTGATTTAAATCATGCATATCTTTAATTGATATAGCTTGTCTATTAGCCGAGTATACATTTATGAAGGTGTGTGTGTGTGTGTGTGTGTGTGTTGTGTGTGTGTCTGTGTGGGTGTGTGATGTTGTGTGTGTGTGACACAGTGTGTGTGTGTGTGTATATCGGTGTTTTTATTTATTAGTTTTTTTTTATGTCTGTGTATGGAGTAGTGTCTTTGTGCCTGTGGGGTTTGCTGTGTTAGGTGGAGTCTGTGTTGTGCGTGTGGTGAGTGTGTTGAGTGAATGTGAGTGTGTGAGTGTGTGAGTGTCTGTGTTTGTTGAATTTGGCAACAAGTGGAAGTTAATATTTGTAACTTTTTGTGGAAAAATTAAACACCTGTTAACACTAACAGTTTGGAAATAAATGATGTTGAATAATAATAATAATAATCAATAATAATAATAATAAATAAATAATAATATAATAATAATAAATAATAATAATAATAATAATAATAATAGTAATAATAATAATAATAATTCAATGATTATTTATAAATAATGAAAAAATCGATTAAAATAATCGTAATAAAAGTCAATAATCATAATAATAAATAAATATAATAATAATATAAAAATAATAATAATAATTAAATAATAATAATAATAATAATAATAAAATAATAATAATAATCCAATACATAAAATATAATAGCTAATTAAAATAATGATGATAAATAATAATAATAATAATAATAATAATAATAATAATAATAATAATAATAATAATAATAATAATAATAATAATAATAATAATAATAATAATAATAATAATAATAATAATAATGCTATAAAATAATAATAATAATAATAATAAATAATAATAATAATAATACTAATTAAGTACTGTTTATTAATTCCCAAAACAAACATACATAATAATAATAATTAAGTACGATTCTAATTAATAATAATAATAAATAATAATAATAATAATAATACATAATTAATAATAATTAATAAATAATAATATAATAATAAAATAATAATAATAATAATAATAATTAATAATTTATTAATAATAAATAATAATAATAAAAGTAATAATCAAAATAATTAAATAATTTTTATACATTATAAATAAGTATTTAAAAAACGTTTCTCATATTTAAAAGCAACAAAAATTTAATTTTGAAGCAAAAAAATAGTTATAAAAAAATTTAACACAAGAAAATTAGAAGTTAAAAAATAAAAAAAATCATAAAAGAAATTATAAGAACATTAAAAGTCGAATATTATAGTAAATAAATAAATTTTAAAATAATTAATTAAATATATAAATAAAAAAATAATTAAAACATATTTTAGAAAAAAATAAAAAATATACATGAAAGAACATTGAAAAATAATTTTGTTAAAATTATTATTTAATTAGGTAAAAATTAAAAACTAATAAAACAATAATCATTAAAATTATATTATGTAAATATAATTAATAAGTGATATAAAATCATGGCCTAGGCAAATGAATTTTTAAAAGCCTTTTTATCAGGCGAAAAATATCTAGGCTTTAAAGAGACTCCGTGCCTAAGGAGCAGAATTAATAATGGTTATTTTGTGTTAATTTTAATACAAGTTTACACGATTTACCGTTGTAGATATGATAAACTCAACGTATTTATATTTTAAATTGCCAAAATCTCTCTCTATCTCTCTGTTTATATATATATATATATATATATATACTATATATATATACTATAAATATATATATATATATATAAATATAATATATATACTATATAATATATAATATATAATATATATATATAATGATATACATATATATATCATACTATATATATATGGGTCTGTTATTATGTGCCAAAGAATTGCAGCGAAGTCAAAGTGTTTGACAATTACGCTGTCGGAACAATATATATTATCATATATATATACATATATATATATATATATATATATATATATATATATATATTATAGTATATATATACTATACTACTTATATATATTATAATATATGATATTTATATATATAGAAAGAGAGAGACAAACAAACAAACCCAAAGCACGAGCAAACAAACAAAGCAAATAAACAAAAAACACGGACAGAGGCAGAGAGACAGTTTTCTTTATTAATGCAAAAATTTCCGGAATATCTTATAAGGAGAATTAATCATCATCTAACAAGAACTTATAAATCAACTCACTTAAAAATATGACATTAAAGCTATGAAATTATGCTTGCATTTAAGAGAGAGAGAGAGAGAGAGAGAGAGAGAGAGAGAGAGAGAGAGAGAGAGGAGAGAGAGCAGAGAGAAGAGGAGAGAGAGAGAGACGAGAGAGATGAGAGAGAGAGAGAGAGAAGGAGAAGAGAGAGAGACTTAATTTATTAATAGAGAAAACATTTTTGGTTTCCAGTAATTGAATAAGTTAGTGAAAATGGGTAACATTCCAAAATATATTAATATAAACTGACACATTATGTACAAAAAAAGAAAAATTATTTATTTACTTTGAAAGCATTATTTCCTAATTGCTTCTGTGTAGAAAGCAAAAAAAAAATATATTATTCCCTTCAAACTTTGCTTTTGTTACCTTGGCATCGCTCTTTTCAAACTAATCTATTTGCAATTTAGAGAAAATTAATATTTTTTTAAATACACGACATATTTTTATTTCTTGAACGTTCTGGCAAGTTAGAAAACGAAATAAATTCAGAGAACGTAAGCTCAAGTATCAATATAGTTAGTTGATTAGTTTATCAGTCTTGAGGGAGGAAAGCAGCAAATCAGGAGACGATGAAGTCTTTGATCCTGAATATAGTGTAGCTAAGGAGAGAAACCCATATTTCACCAACCAAGAAGACATCAATGACTACTTCATCAGTGATCCTGGTCTCACAAAGTCCAATACCGAGCTTTTGACGTCGAGACTCAAGCAGTGGAATTTGTTACATAAAAGTGTGAATGTCACATGTCAGAGAAAAGTCACCACTCTTTTTTCAACTTTTTTCACCAGTCAAGATGCTCTTTACTTTTGCCACAATGTGACAGTTTTGCTAAAGACATTTGGAATTGCCCGTAATCTCTACAAGCGACGTCTCTCATCGACGAGTCTCAAGGCTGTTCTATTTCATAACGGGAACATGTATCCATCTCTTCCCTTGGCTTACTCAGTGCAGCTCAAAGAGGAACACAGCAGAGTGAAGCTATTGCTAAGTGCCTTGAAATATGAAGAACACAATTGGGAAGTTATCTGTGATTTCCCTTCCTGATGGGGCTCCAAGGCAGCTTTACCAAGTTTCCATGTTACCTTTGTCTCTGGGACAGCTGGGCTTCCGCAGAACATTACCAAAGGCGGGATTGGCCACAGCAGACTGAGTTCAGTGTAGGGAGGAGCAATATCAAATAGGAGCCTCTGTTGGACCTCCAGAAAATATTGTTTCCTCCACTACACATATAATTTGGTCTCATAAAACAGTTTGTTACAGCTCTGGATAAGGAGTCTTCAGCCTTCATCTACCTGCAAAGGTTCTTTTCTAGGCTATCTGAGGCAAAGGTCAAAGACGGTGTCGTTGTCGGACCACAAATAAAAAAGATCATATAGAGTGCAAGGAATTCCCGAAGAAGCGGACTAGAACAGAAAAAGCAGCTTGGAAGAGCTTTGTTGCAGTGGTTCGTGGCATCCTTGGGAATCAGAAGAACGAAAACTATGAGGAACTTGTTGACACCTTGGTCTGGAACTATGGCAAAATAGGCTGCAGGATATCCCTTAAAATCCATATCCTTGATGCTCATCTTGCTAAATGTAAGGAGAACACGGGGGCTTACTCAGAGGAACATGGCGAGCGATTTCACCAGCATATTCTGGACTTTGAACGCCGCTACCAAGGATCATATAACGAAAATATGATTAGAAACTATATTTTTGGGGTTGATTCGTGAAAGCAACTTACCGTATAAGCGTAAATCCAGAAAAACTTCTCACTTCAAAATAATTTAAGGTCTCTGTTGTACAAACTAAGAACAAATAAATGCTACTTTTGAGTTATTTGTCATTTATTTTCTACTTTGTTTAAGCGAGAATGAATATATTCACCAATTTTTTATATCGAAATTGGTAAATTTGTGAAATATCATTATCCTGGTCACAAAATCAAAGTTTGGAGGAAATATTAGCCATTTTTCATACCTTTAGGTATAAGAAAATATTAAATTATAGTTGTTGCATAAAGACAAAAAAATTTGTTACATAATAATTATTATAATTAAAAATTAAATAACTAAATATAAATTTGAATTTTCATAAATTATAATTAAAATAACTTTTTTTTTTTAAAAAAATCAAAATTAAAAAAAATTTAT
>JABUQX010072422.1:25000-27500 GCA_015478945.1 Trachelipus rathkii
ATAGAGACAAGGGTATAAAAATAATCCTGATATCCTTTTTCAAACATTACTCAATAGAGACAATAGAGACAAGCGTAGTAATAATCCTGACACTCTTCTTCAAACACTACCCAAACTATCCTACTATAATGAAACAATCTTGACATTTTTCCTCAAACACTATCTAAACTATTCGACTATAAAGACAAGCGTATAGAAATAATCCTGATATCTTCTTCAAACACTACCCAATATATCCTATTAAAAAGAGACAAGCATAGTAATAATCCTGACACTCTTTTTCAAGCACTACCCAAACTATCCTACTATGAAGACAAGGGGCATAGAAACAATCTTGATATCCTTCTTCAAACACTACCCAAACTAACCCAATAAATCCTTAAGCAGTCTCGCATCAGATTTCAAAATATTTATAAATTCAAAAATTATGTAAATAGCTTTGTTACTGCGGAACATTATGACTCATAATGGCAAAAATTTAATAAACGAGTATTTAAACCACAATATAAAAAGTAGTGAAGTCAGAATAAATTAAAACAATGACGCCACATCTCATCATTTATAAACAATTATAACTCTCTATGACTCCAGGTAGTATCTGTTGTTTATAAGTAGGAATGATTATTCCGGGGATGTTTTTGTAAAACGGTACAAAATTTTTTTTTTTTTATATCGTATAAAAAAATTTCATTGGATGGAGTTTTCATTAAATTCGTTATGATTGGCCAAGGGCTCCATCAATCAGTGAATCCATCATGAGTCATATATATTAATCCATATTAACTACAGTATCGATAGGAATACTAATCAGCCTCTTACTCTAACAAATCTATTCTACTATTTTAGACTGCATAGATGGAATCCAATTCCTGTTTCCTTTGATATATTAATTAAAATTCCCATCCTTCTCTCCTTCTTCGATCTGTGTCACGCAACATTGATTCATTTCTACTCGAGCGATTAAAACAAAAGAATATATAGCATGTAATCGATATAATATCTCAAAATAAAAGAAAATATTCCCTTACCCAAAGCTATTGAACAGGCTACGTTTGATAAGATGTTAACGACTTCTTAAGAATGAAATTATTCATGAATAAAAATGACTGACTCATTTTTTAATATGATTTTTCTAACTTTAGGGCAATAATTTTTTCAGTACTAAAATGATAAAATTAGAAGACGGGTTTGTGTGTTGAGAAGGCCGTTATACGCCCATCATTTCCGCGACAAGATAATAGTTCCAACTCAAATGTTTTAAAACATCTATCTATCTATCTATCTATCTATCTATCTATCTATCTATCTATCTATCTATCTATCTATCTATCTATCATCTATCAATCCTATCTATCGTATCTAATCTATCTATCTATCGTATCTATCGTATCTATCTATCTATCGTTATTCTATCTAATCGTGATCATATAATCTTAGTCTATTCTATCAGATGTATGTATGTATGTATGTGATGTGTGTATGCGTGTATGATATGTATGTATGATGTATGTATTGTATGTATGTATGATATGTATGTATGTATGTATGTATGTATGTATGTATGTATGTATGTATGTATGTATGTATGTATGTATGTATGTCTTGTTATCATTTTCTAATATAGTATTTATAGTATATATATAATTATAATATATATATAGTATAGTATTATATATATGATATATAATATATATAAATATAATATATATAATATATATACATAATATAATCTATTATATAATATATATATATATATATTATATATATACTATATATATATAATATATAGTAATATATAATAATATATATATATATAAAATATATATATATATATAATATATTAGTTACTATATATATATATATATATATATATATTATATTATATGATAGTATATTATATATATATACTATATATCATACATAATATATATAGTTATATATATTTATATATAAAGTATATATATATATATATATATATTATATATATATATGTATAATACTATACTGAAAAATTATTTTTATATGGTATAGCTATATATATATATTATATATATATATATATATATATAATATATACTTATATAAATTATATATATATGTAGATATATATATATAGTTATTATATATATATAGCTATATACTATATACCTTATATATATCATATAGTACTATAGTATATAGCTATCATATATCACTAATATACTATATGTCATATTATAGATAGTATATTATTATTATATCATATATATATATATATATAATATATATATATATTACTATATATATACTATATAGTATATATATATATATATTACTATTATCTTATATATAAAATATAGTATATATATATATATATATACGTATATATTATATCATATATATATATATAAATATATCATTAGGTACTATAACTATATCATATCACAGCACGAGCTACAACTATAAACTATATATATATAGTATATATATATATATATATATATAGTATATAAATAATATA
>JABUQX010072422.1:30000-37500 GCA_015478945.1 Trachelipus rathkii
ACAAAAACCACACAGCAAAAAAAAAAAAAAGGGTGGGGGCGCAAGCCTGAAATCATCATCACTATGGCTATGTCTTAGATGGTGGCTGCAGTCATGAACGCCTTACCTTCCACCAAAATATACCCCCGGGACCCTGCTAACGCCCTTTTTTCAGTCCCTTCGGGAATGCGGTATTGACGAGGGGAACAGGATGCTTGTCGCGGGGCAACGGCAGAGACCCTTGGCGTAGTAGTAGCTCCATTCGTCGCTGTTGTGGTTTGATGATGCGGACTTGAAGGTTGAGGTGATTGCTGTGGGTGTTGAGGAGGATGAGACGACGACATGATTGCTTCTCGTGTCTCTTCTTTTGAAACACGCGCAGTTTCACGACACGACTTTTCTGCATTTAAAGAACATAAAAAGTATTTTTATTAATATAGATGCGTATATAAAACGTAAATGTAGTAATCTATATATAATAATAAATAATAATAATATATATATATATTATATAGGTAATAACCTATATATATATATATTCATTGATATATAGTAATTATATAGTAGCCATATATAGTTTAGTACTACCTTAATTATATATAGTATGATATATACCATAAATATATTATATATAGTATATATATTATAGTATATATAACTAATAAGAATAGATAAATAATATATAGTAGTATTATATAGTCATATATAATTATACTACTATATATATATAGTATAGTATTATTATATATATATATATATATATATAAAATATATTTATAAATGATAGTTATAATATATATATATTATATATATAGGTTATATATATATATATATATCATTAGTATATAATATATATATAAATATATATATTATATATATACGTATCTAATATAATATATATATACAAAATATATATAGTATTTTCCTGTGTGGTGTGTGTGGTGTGTGTGTTTGTGTTTGTCTATGTGCGTGTGCGCGTGTGTGTGTGTATGCGTGTGTGTTTGTGATTGCTTCTATATTCATAAACCAAATAAAATGTTCTTTATTCTAAGCTAACGTCGAGTTTCACCAATTGTAATCGATCAATTATAAAAATGCGAGAGAGAAATTTTTGCTCAGCGTGTGTCGCGGCAAAGCAGAACCGATTTCTGGAAGTTTTTTTTATCTACACCTAGGTAAATTGAATTTTTTTTGAATATGTTAAGCAAATAAGAAATAGATTTATTTATATATGAATGGAGTAATAAATGAGTGATATAAGACAAAATCTAGGAACGTGTAATAATACTCTTTATATAAGGTGATATAAGGCTCATTTTTGTGTTTTTCTGGTGTGAATTATAAAGTTTACCGCTTATACCATTCTTATTTTTTGTTTATTATTATTATTATTATGTATTATATTATTATTATTCATATATTCAATTATTTTATTCATATTATTATGATTTATATTATCTATTATTATCTATTATTTAATTTATTATTATTATTATTATTGATCTATTATTATGATTATTTTATTATTATTATTATTATTATCTATTACTATTTTATTATTTAATTAATAATAATATTATTATTATTTATTTATTATGATTTATTAATTATTATTATTATTCATATTATTATTATAAATTTAATTATATTATTATTATTATTATTATTATTTATTATAATATATTATTATTATGTTTTATATTATTTACGTTTAAAACAACTCAAGATTATTTTTTAATTATTTATTATACAATCAAATTACTTTTAAGTAATATTTTCTTGCATTTATGCATTATGTTTGAAACCTTAAGATTCTCTGAATATCCGTAACCTGAATTTATTCTCAAATTATATTATTTGAATTAATTATTACAACTCTAAAACTATATAGTAATATATTCCCTCTATTCTTAACATAAATCAATCATTTTTAACTCATGCCTTTCTGAACACTAGACACCAAGATAAAATCGTCTGTAAATATAATATATAGACCAATAAATATCTCCTTCTTCATCTGTCATTGAACCGTAGCATCAGCTGACTATTAATCTTCTGATGATCTTGTGACACATTATTAAAATAAGTAATCACACAAATTAAACTCTCATCAACGATATATAGAGTCTCGTATATCTTAAACGAACTCATCAAGATAGGAAGGTTGCTGGAACATATGTATACACACTGTCTTCTTTCTACAACCTAAAACTTTGCTCCTTCAGCTAATGACATACTAAATGTCTGAGTGAGTGAGAGTGCACCTGAGTGCCACTTTCAAAAATCTGGTGGAAATTTCATATTTGTGATACCAATGATGTCTAAACTGTTTCGCGCGCTAATATTTCTATTTAGTGGGTATATTCATTGAATTTGTCCTAACCGTGTGTTGGGCTATGAGCTCAGGTGGTGACTACTAATGGTCACATTTCGCTATGTTGGTGGTATTAACAGTGGGACCAAGATGTCAAAAGGTTGGGTATACGCGAGTGCTACCAAATAAAGTCAGGCACGGTGTGAGGAAATTACAAAGTGCTTAAACCCTTATGTCAGAAATCAGGAGATGTGGGTTAGTGATCAGTGAAGACCAGCAAGATGTCAAACGGATTTGGGTATAAACAGTGGAAATCAGATTTGATTCTACTAACAATTATCCGGTTTGGGTACTCACTCTAGTGGATATCAAATGATCTAAAATCGCTTGTGGTATAAACACGAGGTGTGCATCCCGTACAGCTTTCGTGTATACTTCCTATAGTCCTTTAATGAAAGGGCCATCTTTCCAAGCCGCCAATTATGAAGCCACCTGTTCCATTGCCTTTCTGACCCCCTCCTTCTTTACTACCATTTTATTATATCAACTATATCCTCCTCCAAAACTTTTCCCTCCTCTTTTCTCACCACTCATTCCGCAATTCCCCTCTTCGGGACTCAGATGTCCAAAAGGTTGGGTACCTCACCGTGCTAACCGCCAATGGTCATTATCGTGTCCCATTCGGGTCATCAATCCAGTAGAAAGTCAGATGTCTAAAGGGTTTGGGCCTACATCAGTTGGGATCAAATCGTCAAACAGTTGCGGTCACTCACGTGACGACCAGATGATCAACGGTTGGGTAATACAGTGGAAATGCGGCGAATTCCGTACATCGATACGTGTTGGGTAATACAGTGGGACCAGATGGGTCTATAAATCCTCACCTCGCGTTGGGTATATCAGTGGCATCAGCATTGTCTATACCGCTTCTGAGGTTATCATACAGTGGGATCAATGTCAACAGTTGGGTTATACACAGGATGCCCTTATCCCCCCTAAAGCTCGTTCACAACGCCTTTAAAAAAGTTATTATGAGGATACTCACATAGCGTAGAGATCCGGACAATATATAATAACGGTTGGGTAATAAGAGCCGCAGCTGAAAGTCAGAGTCGGTCTAACAGAGTTGTGCTAATGTATCTACAGTGTGGAATCACCAAAAGTCAAACAAGTTGGGTACTACAGTGAGGCTATCAATGTCAAAAACAGTATGGGGTATAAAGAATTTATTCCAGTCGAGACCAAGAGAATTGTCAAACAGGTTGGTGTATACAGTGGATCAGATTTGTACAACGGTGTGGGTAGTAATACCAGTGGGACCAGATGTCAAATCTCGGTTGAGTTAATTATCTACGCAGAGAGGAGATGTCCTTCCCGAATACAAAAGTTTTCTATTACTCTCAATCAATTTCACTAATCTACTCCCAAAACATTGATAAAGACTGTAATGAGAATTAGAAATAAAATTAATTGCTATATCTTCAATTTAGAAATCTCTCTCTTTTTAGTTTAATAAACATCTCGACACATTGGTCGCTTATGATGTCGAGTTACTCACACATTTTTTTGTATGCTTTAGTATAATTCACTAAATATGTCTGCTATCTAACGACTAATATTTATTTCTATTGAATGTCTTCAATAACATAGTCAATATATTAGACTTGATAGTTAGAAGAACCACATATCTTCTCGCTCAGCCGACGATGAACTTTATACTCAACTAAGTATTAACTATGAAATGCCAATGTTTATAAAGTATTAATGAGGGGCCATAATACAGACCCAACTATAGATAAATATTTTAATATTATAAAATTTCTGAATTACTGAATTAAAAGATCTTCCAGTCAAATAACTTAAAATAAGTGTCACAATTTATTAACATCTGCTACTTTATGTTATGTACAGACTACATTTACTATTGCCAAGCAGATAAAGGGTTTTATTCCACAAGAGTGAATACTTTTTTATTATTTTATTTTAACTCTTTTCAAAAATGAGTTATTTTAAATAAAATTTTTATAGGAATTACACTTTACACACTCTTTTTTAAAAGTATGTTATGTAGGTATCGTGATATTAACATTATACAGTTTAAACTAAATATCACAAGAACATTTATATAAAATAATTTAATTATATTTTGAGTATATAAAGTTGAGTTTAAAGCATTAGTGATCTTTTTTAAAGTTGTCACTTCCTAACCTTAACTGATTAATATACAATCACTCTTAAGCTACACATCACTTCAAGTAGTCAGACATATTAAAATATAATTTATTATATTATATTTGATGCTAGTAAAGAATTAGTGTATCCTCACTAAAAGTTACTCCTTTCACTCGAGATTATACACATCGTAAGATACAACCTCGAGAACATTTAAATAACCCTTTCTATACTTCTTGATTGCACAGTAAAGACACACAATTGTGTATCTCTAACATTCTACCTTCCACGAGATATGAAGCACTCGTGTAGATATAAACACTCTAGAACTCATTTAAAATATATTTTATATTCTGATATGCGTAAGACATGTGTTTCTTTAAAGTACTAAGACTTTCACTGCTTTACATATCCTCTTTAATAAAAACTCAGCTCAGAAAACATTAATATAATATTTACATTTAGTGAATTGACAACAAGTATAGGGCCTCATGTGATAGATCACTAGAAGTCTCAAACCATAATATCCGTTCGCTCAACACTCGTGAAAAGATACCACAAACAAGAAACATTATTAAAATAATTTTTTCATATTTTTCATGTTTTATAAACTGCATTAAGTGCTCTTTTTAAAGTGTTCTTTTATCGATTATCTAACTAATTTATATTAGTCACAAATTTACAAGTAAGTAACATAATATTTATAATATAATTAATTATTATATAATTTTTGATTTTGTGCTAGAAAAAGAGACCATGTAGTCTTTAATCTCTTAAGTGTCCTCTGTTTGACTTAGAAATTACCTCGTAGCCAACACTCTAGACATTATTCAAAATATTAATTTTTAAGGTTTTCATGCATGTTATCATGAAACTGTTTACCAATAATTTCATTTACTTTCATTTACATATTAATTTTTAATCTCAAGAACATTTTAATATATATTTCTATATTTCATGTTTAAGTCATGTTCTGATATATCTTTAAAAGTTTTCCTTATCCTATCTGATTTACATTCTTTTAATAGAGCACACAAAACTACACAGAAAAAAAAATAAAATACAGTATAAATATATATAATAGATTAATTATATATAATTGACTCTGTTAGAAGTAGCTATATTGCGCTAAGTGTGTCAAGTGTGATTTACCGAAGATTGCTTTTCAATAAATATATTATAATTGTGGCAATTTAAACTTTCTTTTATGAATATCCAGATGACTTTTCAACTCTTTATTGAGTACTTTTTAAAATTTAAATTAATCAATATATTTTGCAACAATAAATTTTATTCTCTCTCATTTCTTAATCCTTTGTTTCACACATTATATTGACGAGTGAGGTAATCTTTCTATGTATATATCTTTCAACTTGTGGGAACCTTTTTCTCTCCTTGTGGATCTCAATGGGCGGTCTGTTCATAACCAAAAATAAAATATAAAATTATATAAATGCAAAAGAAATTTTAATAAAATCTGATATTCTTTAAAATAAAAAATAAAAAAAGTTACAAAAAATATTTTTAAAGTTTGAATAAATTATCATCCAACATCTCCCAAGAGACTGATAATACATTCAGAAATTTGAATGAATGTAAGAACAAAAAACAAACATTTCTGTCTCGACATTTTATTCACTTTATTTATTTCAGAAATTCAAATTTTTTTAGAAAAAGTTTTGATACGAAAATTGCGGCGCGCACGCACTATATAGGTATAGAATATGATGAGTGAGTACTATTATATATATATATTATTATATAATATATATATATATATATATATATATTTATATATTATATATATATATAATATATATATATCATTGAGTGATCTATATATATATATATAATATATATATATATATATAACCATAGAGTGATATATTAATTTTAATTATTCTCATTATTCATTATTATTATTATTATTATTTATTGATTAATTCTTAATTATCACTAAAGCACTTGTGTACGGCAGACGAGTGCGTGTAGTGTCGGATATAGACAGAAAATAAGTGTAGATACCTCCTGTGAGCCGCAGTTCATGGGAAGAGTTTCGAGATATAGACAGAAAGGTGTGGTGCGAGCGCAAGAGCCATGCGTAGTGAGGAGACTCACTATCTTCATACTGACCAAACTTTGTGAAGCCTCCAACAATAGACCAGAAAATCACTTGAAGTAGTTTTCTTTATTTTTAAATCCAAATTGTGTGTCTTTAACTCCATATGTTATTTAAAGATATCTCGATCAGAAAAAATTTTGCACTACTGTCCTTCACCGAAATTAAATTCAATGACAAACTTCATTATGATTTAATGAATATAACGTAAAATTTTACGAAGATACGAACTTACGAGATTATAAAATAGTTTTGTGTGAGATTGCGCTTCCTCTTCTTGATTTCGTTTAAAAAAAATACAAGTGAGAATAATGAATCGTTTTATTATAAAATCTGATTTAAATTTCTTATATTGATTCAATAACCTTCCACTAAAAGCTGAACTCTTTGTTCAAACCTTTGGAGCTATTCCACACCTTAGACGATTTCGGAGATATTCCTTTCTTCTCCAACTCCCCCTCCAACATATTTTTGCTAATATTACACTTCTACTAAAGGTGTTAATTTCCATTCTTTCTAAACTTAACATTAAGAAGGCGTAACTGTTCTCAAAACTTTGTACTTTCAAAACTTACCACACTTCCTGCCTTGTTAAATAAATCCGTCTCTGCCCTTTCTAAAACTTTGGCCTTCCCTTCATGCTGAAAAGGTGGCCTGTACCGAAAAAAGGGGACTCAAAAAATTGCTTTCAATTGGCTCTGGATGGATGGAAGCAACATTCATAATGAGTTCTATAAATATGGTTGCATCATAGTAACAAGAGCATAATGAAAATTATGTATAATATAAGACTAATCGATAACATCCTGGTAAATAAGCAATGACAATGGAATACTTTCTAACTTATCAGAAGAAGTTTCAGAAACATTTGAAGTGAAAATCACAAGCGTAGTTACCGACAATGCAGCAAAAATAT
>JABUQX010072423.1:0-7500 GCA_015478945.1 Trachelipus rathkii
GATGAAGAGGTCGTTCTTACTCATGCTTGCGTTAACTCCATCGACTTTCCTTCTCTTGGACGATTTCTCCGATGTATATGGTTCTGAATGTCCCGCTTTTTTTCATTCAAGGACCAGGCAGTATCTGCCCATTGGTTGGTTGGGTGTTCCCAATCGGCTTTGGTTTAGTGTTCTTTCAAATCTTTTAATGTCTTTGAAATGAGCAAGCGTTCACTCTTGCTGCTTCGCTCACGTGACCCAAATTCTCTGGAAGTCGTCCAAGTGACTATGTAAATAGTGAACTTTGATGCTCATTCTACATCCAAGTGCTTGGAAACTCAAGAGCAGCTCCTCCACAATCTCTCGGTAATTGTCCGCTTTCCTGTTCCCAGGAAATTCCGTAATCACATCATAGAAAAGGTGCTTCCAAGCTCTACCTCTGCGAAAGTATTGTTTCAAAGTGTGGATCACTGATTAGTTTTCTATTTGAGGGCCATCAAATATTTCTACCTCTTTCTTCTCGGCACTGAAACTGGGAAAGATTGAAAAAATTAGCTGAAGCATAGTCTCCAGCGGTCATAACAGCTTTGACGAATTGCTTCATTAACCCAAGTTTTATGTGCAGTGGGGGAAATAGCAATTTTATTCCTATCAACCAGAGCTGCATCTGCTAATGTTTCTTGTCCAGGCGTCAAAACTGATTCTGGTGGCTAGGTTTTGTCACGCAGTGTTTCTATATGTAGCCTTACTGTCCCGCAGTAGCTAGCAGGAAACAAGGGTATTTATGGCGTAAATCTCCCTTGCTGCCCCAGCAGAAAATTAATCCTTTTCAAATCCAAACAAATTAACCATTCTTGAAAATTCTATAAATAATTTTTTGATGGATTCTCCGTTCTTTATTTATGCAGAGTGTCCTATTCGAATTGAACATGCTGTTGTGTGTAACAAACTTTCAAACTTCTTTTAGCTACTGTCATAAAAAGTCTCTAAGCATTGAATCATATGCCGAGCAGTCCATATTGAGAAGAATCCTCAAACACTCAATACAATAAACAGTTGACGCATCTGAATGAGGAGTACTTTCGCTGTGCTGGCTTCTCTGTTATGATAAAAGGAGACACTAGTTCCAGGTCTGAGTATTTCCTTTCTCTTTTCAGCGCTGAAAAAATTTCAGCAGACTGCTTTGGCATATTCAATCTCTTATCAGATCACTTCAATTCAGCTGACTAACATAGGCAGTTTTAAATCAGATATGCAACAAATTGGCGTATATTCGGTCAGAGCATCATCCTGCATCACTCGTGAACAAGGTAAACTGATATTTCAACATCAATCTCGGTAAGCTAAGTAAATATCAGGCAGATATATTTCCTCACAGTGTTCAACTGGTCGTCTGGCAGATGGGGTATATTTGGGTATTGTAAGTGTGTTTTGTTTGTCTTCATTGAACTTTTACATTGACAAGGCAGAAGTAGCAGTCATCCAAATGGTTTGTTAGTTCTCTCCAAACCATTGCACATCAAATCTCAGCTTAGCATTCTTCCTTTAGACTATGATCGCAAAGTTTCAACACACTTTTTGCACACTTTGTGAGGAGCCCAATTTGTTCTTGGTCTCCCAAGTGCCTAACTTTAAGAAAGCAAGATAACACTCTTGACACTGGGTATTAATTGTTGGCCTTTTAACCTTGCAAAGTGAAGCTTCCACAGATTTAGCAGAAGATACTGTCATTACGGCATCTCCCTTTTTTGGGTTGTTGTAGCCATTGTAGACTCACACCTGCAAATGAAAAAAATATTTACATAAATTGTGGATATGTAATAAAATGATTGTAATAATGTAATAATGTAATAAATTGTGAAATGTACATAAAACGATATTAATAAACACACTATTATCAAATACAACACCATCTATTATCACTAAAGCAGTCACTGACTCGCAACAACTTTCAATCATCAGTGACAAAGTGTTAATTTAGGGTAAAATCCATGAAAATGGGGGGTTTTGCCGAATAGCATAGAAATGGGTGTGATAAGAGAAAAACTGAGATCAGTTTGGCATCAGCCCCTCGAATTAGCATAAAACAGCTGGAAAAGTCCATGTCAGATTTTTTTTTTTTTTTTTTTTTTGTAGACCAGTGATCAATTTACATTAAATAATAAGTATATTATATCATTATATAAAAGTAATGTTAAAATAATGTTTAAACCATGATAGCAAAAGGTTAGTTATATCACCTTTAATTTTAAAAAAAACCATTGCATTGCTTTTCACTTTTTAAACTTATATGCATAGTGGAATAATGTTCTTTAATTGAAATATGTTTATGGAAGTGACAGAAAAGTTGCGACTTTAAACTTACAATTATTTAATAGTATAATAAAGTATCACTTATCTTTTTTGACTATATCGTGCATATCGTAAATCAGTCTAGTAATTTGATGATAAAACTGATTCGTCATTTACGAATTATCGCTAGCAAAATACAGGTTTTTTGCTTAATAAACAGAATGTTTACAATTTTATTTTTAAAGGTTTGACATAAATAAATATTACGAGTATTAATATCATCAGACAATTTCAGAACAAATGTTTTAAAATTATTATTTGAGGATGAGAGCAAATTACATACAATATTTTATCTCAGAAATTAGGAAACTATTGATTGAAGTATCTAAGATAAAGATGATTTTAGTATTCCTTTAACAAATATATATATATATATATATATATTATATATATATATATATTTATATATTATATATATCTATATATATATCATAAGATATTATATATATATATATATATTATATTATCTATATATATATATATCTATATTATATATAATATATATATATATATATATATATATATATTATATTATATATATATATATTATATTTATGTATATATATATATATATATATATCATTATATAATATATATAGTAATATATATAATTATAATATATTATATATAAATATATATATATATATATATATATATATATTATTTAGTATATATATATATATATATATATATATATATTATTATATTATATATACTATCTAGATATATATATATATATATATATATATATATATATAGTAATAATATATATATATTATATATATAATATATATGATATATATATATATATATAATTCTAATATATATATATATATATATATATATAATATATATATACTATATATATATATATATATATATCATATATATATATATATAATATATATATTTGATGGACAGGGAAGTGGTCATGCCTTTGTATGTGGATAGTGACAGGGCATCTTCACTCTTGGCAGTTGTTATGTTATTCTTGTCTTTTTCAGAACTACCAGAAATAATTTGATATTGATAAAATCTATGTTTATAATCTATAATATTATTATTCTATCAAATAATCAATCGAATCGAAGTCAGATCATTACAATTGTATTAAGGGTGAACATTCAGAACTTTGATTAAGTCCAGTATTAAGAGCAAATCAATTTTAGACTACGGGTGCCTCAGTATCATATCATATAAATATAACAAATAATATTCTCCATCTTTTCATACAACATATCATTGTTTATTCACATACTTGTCTTGCTCTATCTATCCTATCGCCTTATCACATCTTATTAAATACATCCCACGCATGGCATGGTCTTATCCACATATGCTCACATCAACTTGGAAAGTCATATTGGATAATAAATAAAGGTAAGAGCTTTGCATCTTTTCAATCTTTTCATTATTAATATAAATATATAAATATAATTAAAACAAAGTTGATTTACTTTGTGCTTAGCATATTAATACAAAAACTACCAAAAATAAAATTTCTATTGACAGATTAGCTTAAGGGTTGTTCACTTGCGCAACTCTGCTAAGGTCTTCTTTGTAAGTCGGTTAAAGATAAGATAAACATTATGGGAAACGAAGATATAGAAGATGTAAAAGGAACAGAAGTGAGAATGATTGGTAAGTGTCCTGTATTTTCAGGATTAGAGAGAGATTATGAAAGATGGAGAAGGAGAGTGAGTGACTGGGTGGAATTGAATGAGGATGTAAAAAGGAAGGGATTAATAATAAGATTGCATCTAGAAGGAGAGGCTGAAGAGTTAACCAAGAACCTCAGTACGAAAGAACTAACTAGAGAGAAAGGAGTGGATTTGATATTAGAGGCACTTGATAGTAGATATAAGATCGATAAAAGAGTTGAACGATTTAACAGTGTATTAGATGTACTAAAGATTGGTAGAGGTGAGAAAGAGAGTGTCAAAGAATATGTGATAAGATATGCAAGAGTGATGGGTGAGGCAACATGCTTAGGAATGAGTGAGTGGGGATCAGATGTGAAAGGAGCACATTTGTTGTACACTTCAAATTTGAAAACATGGCAAGAACAGATTATAATAGGGGGGTGTGGAGAAGGGGAGCTAGATTATGACAATATTAAAAAGCAATTGTTACGGGTGTTTGAAGAGAGAAAGAGTGAGCATGAAAGAACTGAAATTAAAAGAGATGAGAAGATGAAGGAAAATATGTGGTTAGACAGGGGTAGACAGGAAATGAGTCAAAGTACAGGAGCTGTATACAAGAAGGGAAGAGAAGAACCAAAAGGAGAAACGCTATATTGTTATAAATGTGGTGGTAGAGGACATATGGGTTGGCAATGTCAGGCAAAAGGCGGTTTAAGATGTTTTAATTGTTTTCAAGATGGACATTTTGCGAATGAGTGTAAGGAAGAACAGTTGTGCTTGAAATGTGGGAGAAAGGGACATGAGGCCAAGAAGTGCCTTACTCGGGATGAGAATATTAAGAAATGTATGTACTGTCGCAAATGGGGACATGAAGAAGACAAATGTTGGTGGAAAAAAAGGGGGTCTGACAAGCAAATGAAAGGTGAACAGAGTAATGTATATTTGAATAATTCCGGGAATGAAAGGGAGAATGAAGGAATGATTGAGGCTATACTAGACACTGGAAGTAATAGTACAGTAATAGGAAAAGAATGACTAGAAGTAATATTGCGAAATCTAAACAAAAGTGAATTAGAGAGAATGAGTGAGAGTGCAAAGAAAATAGAAAAGACTTATAGTTTTGGGGGTTCTGATTATAAGGGGGAGAAAAGACTACAAATACCTGTAGATCTTACAGGAAAAAGGGGGGAAACCATCATTTATATAACAACAGATTACATTAATGATTTACACGATAAAGATATCCCATGGTTGATAGGAAGACAAACATTACAAAAATTGGGGGCAATAATGGATATCAGTAATAACAACATTATTTTAAGGGACATAGGGGTACAAGTAAAGGGAAGGGTAGATGATGTTTTATGAGTTACCACTGGATTAAAACGTACGCGGTTTGGGGGGGGTGATAAATGGTGGTTGGGTAATAGCGAAAAACAAAATGAAGACAAATTACTCAAAATACACAAACAATTCGCACATTGTAGTAAGGACAACCTAAATAAATTATTGGAGAAAGCATACGGGGGGAATGAGGCCTATGAAGAAAGAAAAAGACAACTACAAGGGATAATCGAAAGAGTAATAAATAATTGTCATTCTTGCAAAATATTCAAGCCTACACCTAGTAGACCTGTGGTGGGTTTGGATAGAGCAAATCATTTCAATGAATTAATATCTATAGATATGGGTGAGTTAGAAGGAAAGAAGTTTTTAGTTATGATAGATGAATTGACCGGTTTCGTTCAAGCAACATGGACTGAAGGAAAGCGACCGGCAGAGATAGTTGGTAAGATAATAGACAGGTGGATAAGTGTTTTCGGAGCTCCGGAAAAAATTCTCTCAGACAACGGAAGGGAATTTCAAAACGAAACAATGGAGGAAATGTGTGAGATGTTTGACATCAAATTATTGGCAACAGCGGCAGAGAGTCCATGGAGCAATGGGAAGTGTGAACGGATGGTGGGCCTTTTGAAGGAAAACATTAGAAAACTACAAGAAGATGGGTACCAAAACAAGAATTTATGCTTAAGATGGGCTGTGTATGGTCGAAATAATATACCCAATAAGGGAGGGTATACAGCAAACAATTTAGTTTTTGGATGGAATAAGGGAGGGAAAATGACTCCTTGGAGTATAGATAACACAGAGGGTTGGGAAGAATGTGTAATAATAGACAATGCTCGATATAGAAGAGAGGCCTGGAAAGAAGTAATAAGTCAGCAAGCAGAGATGAAACTGAAAAGAGCTTTGAATAACAACGTAAGGGAAAGCAAAGTACAAGATGTAACAATTGGGGAGTGGGTATATTATAAAAGAGAGAACGATAAAAGATGGAAGGGACCAGGAAAGGTCATAGGGGTCGATGGGAAAACAGTGGTGGTAAAACAGGGGGGATCGATTAGATATACACAAAGAGTACACATAAATAGAATACAAAAAGCACCCGGGGGAAAGGACGACAGGGTGGAAGCTGGAGAAGAAACAGATGATCAAGATCCAGATGCATGTGAAGAACAAGGGGAGAACGAAAAAGGGATAGGGGAGGAACAATATGGACACAAAAGAACACAACAAAAAGAAGAAGAAGATACGGATGACGATAAAAGCGATATTTCTCTTGGAGTAATGTCTAATGCAGGACAAGAAGAAGAAGAAGATGAAGAAGAAGCAGAAAGAGAAAGAGATTTAAGTAGACTGAAGAAAGGAGAAAGATGGAAAATGATAGACAAAGAAACTGGGCAAGAAAAAAGAGTTGAGATAATGAGTAGAGCGGGCAAGGTGAATAGTAAGAAATGGAATCAATGTTACAACACCAAGAATTTAAATGACGGAACGATAACATGGATAAACCTAAAAGACTTTGAGGAACACGAACAAATACCGGAAGAGGAAGAAATACTTTTAGTTGATGTAAGAGATATAGAAGTCATTAAGGCAAAGGAAAACGAGATACAGAATTGGAAAGAAAATGACGTAATGGATGAAGTGGTGGAAAAAGGAAAAAAGGGGTTAAATACAAGATGGGTTATAACAGAAAAGGAGAAGAATGGGAAAAAGTATTGTAAAGCTAGATTAGTGGTTAGGGGTTTTGAGGAAAAAGGCAATGATGAGGGGAATGAAGCACCAACATGTGCTGCCGAAGCGCTAAAAATGACATTAGGAATAATTAAAAGATATAACTGGGAATGTAAGTCAATAGACATTAAGGCTGCATATTTGCAAGGAAACAAATTAGAAAGAGAGGTGTTCGTAAAACCACCAAAAGAAGCAAACACGAACAAATTATGGAAACTACGAAAGGCAGTATATGGGTTAAAGGATGCTGCCAGAGTTTGGTATTATAGTTTAAAGGAAATACTAGAAAGATTAGGGGGTGTGTGTTGTAAATTAGAACCTTCCATATTTACGTGGAAGAACGGAAGTAAGTTAAGAGGTATAATGGTTTGTCATGTAGACGATATATGTTATGGTGGGGATGATACTTTTGAGGGGCAAAATAAGGAAATTAAAAGAAAGATTAAGG
>JABUQX010072424.1:2500-10000 GCA_015478945.1 Trachelipus rathkii
ATATATATAATATATTATATATTATAACTAATATAATCCTATCATATATATATATATTTATAATATATATAATAGTATTATATATATAATATATATATATATATATTATATATATATATATATATATATAACTTTTCAACATAAAATCTTTATTTAGTAGTACAGCGCCACTTCATGAACATATGGAAAAATCATCATTGGAGAGAATATCTGGAAGTCCAAAAATTTTACTAGTAAAAGGGGGAGAGTCTTGTATATTCTAGAACAGGGGAAACCACAAAAAGAGCAATAGATCCAAGCATTGGAAATAAGTGACCCCAAATCACAGAAAAATCTAATGAATTTATGCGCAATGTGAGTAAACCAGCCATTCACGTACAGAGAGAAGGATTTATAGAAAATTATTGGCCCATCTTCAACCAAAATATTTTTATTCCTAGTAGAAAAATATTTTGTAGAGAAAATGTACCAACTCATACAGGAAATTGAGATCAGCAGTATTTCGAGAAGTTATCTAAGACTGATCAGATATCAATTTACTACAGATATATAGAGAGCTAAATAATTCAAACGACTCATTTTATTTCTTAACTTGCACTCTGCTTACCAGCGAAGTTTGAAAAAATGGACTGGTTACTCCGTTGCAAGCTATTTTCCCAGGTTCTCATTCTGAATTAAATCACTATGAGTTTTGGACAATTACCATGAAAAATTGGAAATTCCTCCTAAATAAATCCCATTGATCCATTCGAGATGGAGCACTATAACATCGAAACTTGAAAGCTGATTTAGTAGCATTACACAAGTTTTTCTTGTTTTATTCAAAAAACTTCAATTTATTAAAGAGCCTTTATTTTTACGCTCAAGGAGCAGTGTGATTTAATAAAAGAAATGTAAGAATATTTGTACACATTTCAATCATTCCAGATTTAAGCTTAATGGAACTTAAAGAATACAAAGAAGACATGGATCCCACATCTTGCATGCCCCACTTATGCAAATTCGAGAAGATGTTATACAAGGTGGGAATCAGCACATTCATTTTGATTCTAGAAGAAGTGAATGTTTGAAATAGACCTCTTGCAAGTTTAATATTATAGAACAATCAATCATTTAAGCTTTGACTGCTAATAAATGGCAAATACTTGAAAAAGTTCTAAGAGAGTTTTCAACCATTTCTCATGGTTACAAAAACTATAAAGCAAAATCAATTATATCAATTATATCATCATTGTTCTACATATTTGAGCTCTCAAGCATTATCCTCTCAAACTCTGAGTAATGGACAGCCAGCAGGAATAAAGAAGCTCGGAAGAAGGCCAATATAGAGTTTAGATCTACTGAATAAAAAGGGCACAAGAGAAAGATCAATAGACATATATCAAACAAGATAATTGTTTTAAATACTGTAGTAGACCCAAGATGACTAACAGACTTTATTTTCTAATAAATAAGAGAATTGAGTAGAAAATGGATGTTTGAAGAAATATGAAATAATTGAAGTACAGTTGATAATAGTAGCAGCAGTACAGAAGAAGTTCAGGCGATGAGTCATTTCAAAAAACGAGCATTATTTACAATAAACTTAGATTTGCCAAGTTACCTCAAAATCATCAGGAGGAGCATTAAGAAAGAAATTACTGCAAAGTTACTTTAGTTTTTAACAAAATTCGAGCAAATCCTGAAGAAAGTGCAAGTGACCAGCGAGTCAGTTAGTGTAAAAAAAAGGAAAAAAAAACAGAAAAAAATAGTGGCCTTTCAAAAGGTTATATATATATATAATTGAATTTTCTTTTTTACCAGTAAATCAATTTTTCTAATCTGGGAAAAGAAGAATTCCTTAATTGGTGGAAAGTGAACAAAGCAAAATTCCCAAACATTTCAGTACTAACCCAAAAACTTACTCTCTCTTTTCCAGTCTCCCCAATATATTCAGAGAAATTAATTTCATTTTCAAAAGCAGGAAATATATTGAGGAAAAACGTTTAAAAATATTTCCCAATACGGTGAACAGTTTTTCTTTTACTCACCACAATTCAGCATATTTTCAAAAGTGTTTAAAAAAAGTTAACTTTATATATATATATATATATTTATATATATTACTATATATATACGAGATATATATATGACTATATATATATATATACCTACTAGTAATTATATATATACCTATAATAATATATAGTAAATATATATATATATATATATATATAATATATATAATATATATATATATATATTATATCTATATTATATATTAATTTTGGCAATTAAATTTTGAATTTAATGTGAATATCTTATAATCCCATATATACTTTGAGGTATTTGAGTAAACTTTATTTAAAATAATAACTAGTAGGGTATGTGATATACTGTATGAATACTACACAAAACTACTATTATATTTGTTAAAAGATGGGCTATGGGTTATATAAATAATCTCTTCAAGCAAATTTTTCTCAGAAATTAGTAATTCCGGTATCCGGCCGGAATTTTTCAAAATTCGGCCGGAACCGGAATTAAGCCGGAATCACAAAAAAATTTCCGGCCGGAATTCCGGCACCCGCGGTAATCGGAACCGGAATTCGGTACCACCTCTAAATACCTACATTATTATATATAACACAGTATACTAATACTATATATATATATTATATATATATATGTATATATTATATATATTATATATATATATAATATAATATATATATTACTATATATATATATACTATATATTATATACTTAACTTAATATAAATATATATAGAGAGACCGAGAGAGGTGAAGAGAGAGACGAGAGATGAGAAACCGAGAGGAGAGAGAAGAGATCAGGTAAAGTGCAAGATACTAAGGCCTAGCTTTTTAAATTTTTTTATAACAAAACGACAGAAAAAACAAATCAAAGTTTTTTTTCTATTTTTTTTTTTTTTTTTTTTTACAAAATAATTTCTTTTACTAGTTTCACGTTTTTATTATATTAGAACCTATTTTTTACCATTATTCTGAGAAAGAAATTCCCATAATTAAACTGTAAAATAAAGGTTTTAAATAGTTATTATTAGATCGTTATACGATCGAATGTGTTTTTTTATTTGATTAATGTTGAGTAGGGAAAAAAATTCACAAACATAAGTTATTTCAAACCTTGACATTATTCTTAATACTAAATCTTTAAATTCGGATAATCTTTTTAATTTTTTAATGAAGAAATTAATAGTACGAAGCTGCATTCCTGCACCATTAAACCAATTATATTATTATTTCTACATTACAATTATGCTAAACAAAACTATTTCAAGGCTTATTAGTAGCGAAATTAGATGTGAATAATAACAAAATAATAATTAATAATAATAATAATAATAATAATAATAATAATAATAATAATAATAATAATAATAATAAATAATAATAAACAATCAATATAAAATAGTAAAATAATATACTCTTTGGTGTATATATATATATATATATATATATATATATATATATATATACTACTATTCTTTTCTTTATTAACAATATATATATCTATATATATATATACTATATATATATATATATATATATTTATATAATATATATACTACATATATAATTAAAATATATATATACGGTTCGGATATATTTTCATATATGTATTTATATAAATAACTATATATATATATATATATATTATAGTATATACTTAACATACAATATATATATATATATATCATATATATATATATAATAATATAAATATATTTGTTCTTTCGTAAAAAAATAAATTTCATTCAATTTATGGGAAGGTTTCGATTTTGATCTTGAGATTTGTCTGGTTTAGTTCCAAAACAAATGGGCGTAGCGTTCTTAACTCTCATCCAATTTTCGACTTTAAAAAGCTAGATACAAGTTTTTCCGATCTATTAATTGTTTTTGTTTTTCGAGCTTGTTTTTCTGAGTCTCTATTGGTTTATATTTTCATTTAAAGTAAAGCTTTATTCCTGACATTTTTGAATCGAACCCAAAATTCATTGTCAAAATGACTTGTAACTTGAATTATACAAAATTGGTTTATCGTTTCAAAACTCATTGTGATGATTTTTTTATGTCTGGTATCAAAACCCGATAATCTATATTTTCCCAAGGTAGGAAAATTGCTTTGCCGTTCATGTTTTTTGGCAATAATTTTGTTCCGTTCATTCAATGAATTTGAAATTTTCACATCATGCATAATTAAATAATTTTTTGCATACCTAAATAACTTTGCTTAAAAAAATATTTTTTTAGTGTATACAAAAAATTGTCTACATAAAAAAAAGGTGTCTCTCCCCAAATTGTACAGGCCCTGAAAATTTCATATTGAACTGACGAACAGAAAAAGTTATCGCAATTTTTCACTTCTGTAAAAAATTCTTTTGCAAAAGTGAAAAACTGTGATAACACTTTTTTGTTCGTCCGACCAACGTGAAATTTTCATGGCTTCTATAGTTGGGGGAGGTACTCCTTTTTACTTAGATAATTTTTTGAATACTCCAAGAAATGTAAATTTAAAAAAAAAATTCCTTACCCCCGAGGCAAAGCGGTTAAGAATATAGAAAAATGACCTAAATAAGAAATATTTATCTTCCCCAATTATATATACATCCTCGGAAAATTTTATAGTGATCGGATTAAGATAAGAAAAGTTTTCGCAAAAGAAAAACTTAAATGACAAACCAATTTTCTAACCTTTAGAAAATGGAGAGTGCTTGGTTTTGGTAACACATAAACAAACCTGCACAGTGAGGTTTTAGATGGTAAACCAATCTTGTATAATTCAAGTTTCAAGTTATTTCAAAAATGGGGTTTGGTTCACATTTCAAAAATGTTAGGAATAAAGCTTTTCTTCAAATGAAAATGCAAACCAAAGAGACTCAGGAAAAACACTCTGAGAAAAAAAAAAGATCTATTGCTCGGAAAAAGCTGCATCTTGCCTTTTGAAGTCGAAAATCAGATGAAAATTAAGAACGCTACGCCCATTATTTGCTTTTGAGCTGAGTCCTATAAATTCCAAGGTGGAAATCAAAACTATCCCTTATAATGTCAGTCCTTCTTCAAATTCGTGTTTCTCAAGACTGAGGAAGATGCAAGGCAAAGACTACCATATTTAGATATTTTTTTTAACTAATTTCGTAATTAAAAAGTTGTTAATTTCAAATAATTCTTTTAATTTAATTATTTCAAATTATATTTTTCCTTTTATTTTACAAATATGCGGACAAGCGTGAAGAACTTTTCGCAACCTCCGCATCTTATTCGGAGGTCGTCGCACCTCGACAAACATGAAATTCCGCAGGGTGCGGAGGTTTCCCCCGCTCTGATATAATAATATATATAATATATATATATCTTATATATATATATATATATTATATATTATATATATATATATATATATATATATATATATATATATATATATATATATATATATATAATATATATATATATATATATATATATATATATGAGTATATTATTACCATACTCAAGTGAATCAAAAAACAAATATATAAATTTTTCTTATTTCCCGCGGCAATAAAATTTCCTTAATAGTTTGAAATTATTGCTTTGAGACTGTTTAATAGTTCTACTATTCAGGAAATTAAAGAAAGTTTATTTAAAAACGCTTCTTTAAACTCCCCTCGTTAAACTTTATTGGTTTCCCAAACTGTAAGCTTAGAATTCCGAACTCTCCATTTTTGCATTTCTTTAATTTATAATAAAATGTTCCTACAATTTTTCTAAAATGTGTTAATTGATAATAGTTTTTTTCATTTAAAAATTATTATTAGAATATTAATCTTCTATAGAGTTAAGGAGTTTAACGAGAGTTCTCACACTGGCATAATTAGGGAATTTTTCTGAGGGGTAGCATGACCCTTTAATCTGGAAATTTCAGTAAATCTTTTAGGAATTTTTTATTAACTAAACAAATTTTGGGGGGATCAGTTGGCAATCTAAGGGAGGGGGCCATACCACCCTTGATCCCCCCCTCTAGTTATGCCTATCATGCTGAACAGTTCCAATAACAAATTAACATTGAAGAATTGAGAAAATAAATTACGTAATGATTGCAATGAGAAAATGTTCAATTTAAATATTTGTGCTTCCAAACATAGTTATAAGCATTGCTGCAAAGCCGGAACCGGAGCCGGAGCCGAAGCCGGAGCCGGAGCCGGAGCCGGAGCCGGAGCTGCAAGGTTTTATTTGAAGCTGGGATCGGAAAAAAAATTTTGAGCAAGGCCGGAGCAAAAAAAAAAAACATTTTTGATGGATCCTAAGCTGGAACTGGATAACAAAAATATTTTTACTATAAAATAAATGGGGTTGAGCACCGGAGTCGAACTCGGAACCTCATAATTTTAAAATGAGGAGACCGGGCAATTTTTAAATGGTGGATATTTTAAATGATGGAATTGGCAAAAATAATTATCGGTTCTGTAGTCCTGTTTAGAAACGACATAGATTATTTCCTTGAAGAAGAAGAAGAATATAGTATCCCCCCCCCCCATCAATCATCGATGGTAATAAGCAGGGCTGCGGAAGCGGAGCTGCGGAGTGGAAATTTTTTTCATTATTATAAAATAAAGGGGTTCGGAGCCGGAGCCGGAGCCAAAGCTGGAGTCGGAGCCAAGCTTATTAAAATGATGGAGCTGGAGCCGCAGCCTATTAATAAGAATAATAAAAATAAGGTATATCACTTTTAGGTCTCGAATACCAGGGTTGCGGTGCGGTGCGGTGCTGTAGCAGAAGGAAAAATAATTTCTAGGTGGAACCGTAACCGGAGAGGAATCAAAATGGAGCATGATCCGTATAATTTGAAAATGCCGGAGCCGGATTCAAAACCAAAGTTTAGAATTTTAAAATGAATAAGTAAGAGCCGAGCTGGAGCCGGCGGAAAAAAAAATTACCGGCTCCTTGGCCTTGAATGAAAAGCACTTTTCACTTTTCCTCCTAAGAAAATTTTACATTTTTTTTTCATTCTTCTTTTGCTCTCTATTTTTATACTTTAAACGAGTCACTCTGAATACCCAACTCTACAGGGATTTTTTTATTCATTTTTCCCTTTAAATGAGAAAAAACGCTTTCCTTATATATTTTAGCACAAATGAGGAAAAATCGATCTTTTTTAACCGAAAAAATTGGTACAAGGAAAGAGAATTTGCAATATTATTTTGTCTTTTATGTAGATCTATACATAAAACAGCTCACACAGACGAAAAAATATAAGCTTAAATATTTCTTAGTATTAATAAAGGTTAATGGAAACTAACTAAGTGTAAATAAAAAGTTTTGATCAGGCAAAAGTGATCACAAAAGTAGGGAACTTAGAATTTATGAAACTCCTTACCACAGCAATTTCTAACCTGAATAAATAGTGTACTATATGAATAAATATTATAGAAAATAATAATAATAATAATAATAATAATAATAATAATAATAATAATAATAATAATAATAATAATA
>JABUQX010072425.1:10000-16291 GCA_015478945.1 Trachelipus rathkii
TAATAAAGAATAGTGAAAACGAAATTCGTGGTCTCCTTAGGAAAAAAAGTTTCAGCCTCTCAAAGTTAAAAAACCAGATTTGTAATAAAAAATAAACAAATTTTTTTTTTGAAAATACATGATATACTCTAAAAAAAATATAATGAAGAATAGTGAAAGCGAAAAATTGCAGTCTCTTAGGAAAAAAAGTTACAGCCTCATGAAAAGTTTAAAAATTTTCCCATAGACTTTCTTATATAATCATAAAATTATGGGCCTCGTGCTCGTTTTTAGGCCATCCTAGTTCAGGTTAAGATAAGTTTTGTTGATTCTACATAGATTTTCTGTGTGTATACCTAACAAAACTTATCATAACCTGACTAAGAGGGCCAAATGAAACCTAACCTGGATCGATCAATATTGAAAAGTTATGGGAGTTTTAACAACTTGAGAGGCTGAAACTTTTTTCCTAAAGAGGGACAATTTTCGTTTTCACTATCTTCATTTTAAATTATTTTTTTTTAGAGTATACCTTGTGATTTTGAATTATAAATCTGGGGTGGACAACCCTCTGGGTAACATTACCGATATAATATATAATGGAACCTTTTTCTGTTTTAAACATGGTCAGTTTGAATTTTTTTTTTTTTTTAATATATTTGCTCGACTATATGATACCAAACAATGAATTTTCAAGTGGTAATGGACATGTTTAAAAAGATATATTAGGCATACAAGTAAGTTTTAGGGATCCGTAAACTTTTAAAAAACAAATTTTTTTTTTTTCTAACTAAAGGAATACACCGAAGGGTAAACCGCAAAGACATGGCCAGAGTCGGGGTCTTTCTCGCCTTCCGGAAACGACAGGGTAGGAACTATTCCCACCCTCCCGGAGGGTCTCCGTTACCCCCCGATCTTTGGTTATTTGGGTGTCGCGGGGGTTCTGGAGACCCTCCCTACGGGGTATGGAAAAAGTCCCCCCTCTGTCCCCCGTCGGCTCGAGTCCCCTAAAAAAAAATTTTTTTTTCTTTCATTTGTTTCATTTTTTTACATTATTTGTAATGTAAACTTATACCCTGATTCAAATATGGTATATGGTTTTCTGTAAGTGTCGTTCTTTTTGAGATATTTAATTTTTAAAACAATATTTAACAAATGTGATTTTTAAAAATTATATAAAAAATACTTCGAACTTTTGAATCATGTCGTTACCACTGAAATTCTTTGTTGGTATCATAATAGTAGCAATATATTAGAAAAAAAAAAAAATTCAAAACTCACCATTGGCTAAAACAGAAAGGGCTATATATATACGTATTATATATATATATATATATATTAAATATATATATATATATATTATAATAATATATAAGATATATATATATATATATATATATATATAGTATATATATATATAATATATATAAATATATATAACTTATATATATATATATATTATATCGCTTATTAGTGTTTTTTTTAGGTAGAAATCTTATTTTGGGGTGGGGATTAGATTTTCTTCAAAACGACCTCCGTTCCTATGTGTCAATAAGGTAAGTTTGTCTCAAATTATTTGATTAAATTTACCTTTAATTGACATGATCAGTTTCAGTTTTTTTTTTACTTTTTTGTCTAATTAGTAGCATTTCAGACTAATTGGACCAGTCTTGTTAGTAGCATGTGCCAAAGCCCACATTGGTTCAGTGCACGAAAAGAAAATGAAGTAAAAGTTCTCAGCTGACTTTACTTGGTAAAATGTTCTTCCTGTATTCCCTAAAGTTTCCTGGATTTAACATTTATCAGTCAGATTTGGCTAGGCATCAAAGCGACTAATGTATTGAAGCAGAAGTCCTAATTTTTTAAGTAAAAAAATCCCCTTTAAATAGTTCTAATAGAGATGCCATTGATTATATAGGCTCATTCTATCTTCTGGTATGAATGCACCTTATATAAATAGTTAAGTTTCATTGATGTTTCAATTTCAGACGTATTTAAAAAAAATAAAAAATATATAAAGTGAGCTCTCTCTCTCTCTCTCTCTCTTCTCTCTCTCTCTATTCCCTCTCTCCTCCTCTCTCTCTCCTCTCATCTCTCTCTCTCTCTCTCTCCTCTCATCATCTCTCTCTCTCTCGTCTCTCTCCTCTCTCTCATCTCTCTCTCTCTTCTCTCTCTCTCATATTTTAGTGCAGAATTTGAATATGGCGTCCTCTTATGTAACAGCTTTTTAATATTTTTGATGGATTGTGGTAGGGTAGGTCTTGACCGACTATATCATATATCTGAATATATTGTTTTATGAAACTGGAAATGTTCTTAAAAAAATAGTGGATCCTGATCTACAGTAATCTCCATAATAATCTATATATATTATTATATATATATATTATATATTATATATATTAATATAATAATATATATATTATATTATATAGTTATATAATATATGGGTAAAATAATTTACTCTTCGTCAGCACTAATTTTTTAGCTCCATTTTGATATTGGTTGGTTCGATAAAATTCGAAACAATCAATAATTCAATATATCGATACATGGATGAATATTTGGTAATGAGTATATATATATATATTATATATATATATTATAATATATTTATAATTTATAGTAATATTAAATATTATATATATATATACTATATATATATATATATATAATTATATATATAAATATATATAATTATCTATATATATTATTAGAGTTATTTATATGCTAGGCTTCTAAGTAGACACGAGCTAAATATAAGCTGAGAGTAACCTATACTGTAGATGGCATAGGTAGCCCCAACTTTTATTGATCACTGTGCCGTTAAAATTAGCTGCCCTAACCTTTTATTGATCACTTGTGCCGTAAAAGTAGCCCTAACCTTTACTGTCCAGGCTGTGCTTGAAAAGTAGCCCTAAGCCTTTACTTTGATGCCACTGGTGCTGTATAAAGTACCCTAAACCTGTTAGTTACTAATCTGTGTCTACCTAACAAAACTTTATCCTAACTACTTTATATATATATTATATATATATAATTATATATATTATAATATATATATATATATATATATATTATATTATAATATTGCAGTGGGTGAAGGTCTGTTGTCATAAAGGAAATTTGCATTGTGCTGAGTAGATTTTTTAAATGAAGAAAAAGATAGTAAAGTTCTTGACATAAGAGATTTGTTGAACGAGCTTGTGACAAAAATAAACCACCTGTCCCTTGATACACCGTCCTTTAGAAGGATAACTAATCATGACTCTAATTGTATAAAAGGATGTATAACATGTCTGTCTAGTCGTTCTCCCAACTAATACCGCGCGAACGGTTGTTCAGCTACACAAGTATTGTGCCGAAAATAAAGAAAAGAATTTAATTTACCTTAAAATATTGTAAGCTATTTGGTGAACTCATGTTTCCACCTCCCCTTTTTAAGCATTTGTTTGAACTTAAGATGAATGAAACATTTTGACAAACTGGTTCCAAAGTGTTTGTATGTTGTTAATTGTGGCTTCATCAATTTGGATAGCATGTCCTGCAGCCAAGGAGTTAGGAAAAGGTCCACAAAAAAATATATTGCCTCTAAGAACAGTTTCAAAAATTTCAATTGTGGTACTCCTCTGTGCACATATTGACCTTGTCTTTGATTAGGATGTTAATGTGGTCTTCTGCATTTATACACTTCTGTATATTGGATTGACTTATAACATGCATTGCTGTCATTGGGGTTCTTCTGCCTAATCTTGATGATCTTGTTTCTCTTGCCTGACTAAACCTATTGGCAACAATATCTAGGAAGATTTTCAATGATGATGTTATTTGAGTTGAAAGATAACTTTATTTAATGTGTAGGGGAAAATGGATTACCTCTGTGTTTCTTCTTATGATGTCTCTTGAGTTCCTTGACCTTAAGTAGAAGCATCTGATGCCCAATTCCAGTCCTCTCTGCCACTTTTCAGCAATGACATCTTTTGCAGCTTTTTCCAGCTGCGGCTGACTGTATGTTTGCCTCTTTTTAATAAACTTTGGCATTGTATATAACTTTAAAATGTGTTTTTTATACAGGAAGGGAAGTAAAGTGCTTCCAAAGCAATGAGATTACCTCTTATTGGGCATGTTGAATGTTGGGATATGTTGCACAGCATTTCCTTCCTCTTTCACTCGTATCCACTTTCTTCTTATACTGCAGTAGCCTCTCCATTCACACCACATAACATTATTACAGACAAAAGGAATTGGTAGCTAGGTTTGGGTCCCACTTTCAATTCTGTCTACCCTACAAATGTTCATGCATGCCTCAGTTGTCAGTGCAGTGTATTCGAGCACCCTACTGCTGTCATGGAGAAAAGGGAGTAAAGAAAGAAATAACACAGTATTTTTTAATTAGAGTATATTTGCCTAGCTTATCTGAATATTATATATACTATATATATATATATTATGAATAATATATTATATTATATATATATATAATATATATAATATAAATTATATATAAATATATTATAAATATATATATATATATATATATATATATATATATATATATATATATATTTTTTTTTTTTTTTTTTTTTTTTTTTTTTTTTTTTTTTTTTTTTTTTTTTTTTTATTATTTATTTTAAAAACAATCCACAAATTAATGTTAATAGAGAGCTAATTTGGAGTTTTTTTTTTGTTTTTTTAAGTAGTATGGCTATGTTTGTTTATTCATCTTGGAGTATAACCTGTGTTAAGTTGGTGCATAAAACTTCACCAAGTCTGTTCTGTAAATTGATGAAGGATGTGTGTAAAAGGAATTAATTTAATATTCACATATTTTGCACTTTTCTTCATGTGATATATGCTAAAAAATATCCCAAAAAATGCATCAAAATTTCCCAAAATTCACAAAAATCACTAAGAATATTAAATGAATAATGCATATTCTCACTTATATTTCATGTCAATACATGATGACAGTACTTATTTTTTTATTTAAGATCTCTAAATTAGTTACAATATAGGCTTGTGTTTTTTTGTTTGGTTTTTTTTTTGGTACTTTTTTAGAAGGATATTTTTAAGAAATTTTATATAAGAAATATTTCAAGTCAATCTAATGAGATAATATATATATAATTAATAATATATATATATTATATATATATATATATAAATATAAAATTATTTAAAAATTATATAATATTATATAATATATGATATATTAATAGAAAAATATGTATACTATGATATTATATATATATATATAGTATATAATATATATATATAATATAATATTATAATATATTATATATAATATATATATTTTATTAGAGAGAGAGAGAGAGAGAAATTCTGCATTGCCCAAATACTTATAACCAAGGAAAATTAATTAAAAATGCTTCTAAAACAATTATCGCAAAAACTTCGAAGAAATTCTTCAATCATATAACAGGCGTGGTTTGGAAATATTTCCTCTTCCGATGAATAACCGAATTTGGTTAAAGTATATTTGCATTATAAAAGTTTTAACATGAAATATTATATCTTTAATTTTTTTTAAGGTACTGTTTTGGGTTCATTCATAATTATCAATGTCAAATTTTTTCATATAGAAATGTTGTCTGAAAGTAGTAAAGTGATGGTGTTGAGTGGAGAAAATATAGTGTTGAATTATAATGGATATGGAGTTTTTTACCCTGGGATAACCTTAATTTAGCTTTTAGCTATTCTTATTTGAATATATATATAATACTATATATATATAAATATAATAATATATATATATATATATATATATAAATATATATATATATATATATTATAATATATATAATAATATATATATATATATATATATTATATTATATATAAATCAAAATAAGAATGCTAAAAAGCAATTGAGGTTATCCCAGGGTAAAAAACTCCATATCCATTATAATTCAACACTATATTTTCTCCTCACCTCAACACTATCAATTACTACTTTCAGACCATTCTATATGATATATATATATTATATAGTAATATAATATATATAAATATATATATATATATATATATATATCTATATATATATAATATATATATAATATATATATATATATATAATTATATTATAATATATATATTATACGTAAGACAAATTATCCAAATAATTGACAAGAGATAATTTTTCCAAGTCAAATTACTGCGACTAATGAGGTGAATTATTGAAGAAGATACCTTTAGTGTTTTGGTAGAAGATAGGAAGCTTTTTAATATTGAAGTGGAAGTTATGTTTTCTCATTATTAACCATTTTTTTCTTTTTATATGTAACAAAA
>JABUQX010072426.1:0-31741 GCA_015478945.1 Trachelipus rathkii
GTACGAACAATAATGTTTAAGACATTTTATTATTGTTATTATTAAATTATTTATTATTATATTATTATTATTATTATTAATATTATTTTATTTATTATTTATTAATTTATTAGTAATATAGTAACGTAATAAAGTGAAAAGCATATTATCATTAAAAATTAATTATAATAGCTCATATATTATTTTATATAGTTAGCATATATAAAATATAATAATATATATATATATCAATCAAAAGTAATATAATAATAAAAATATAAATATATAATTAAAAATATATAATAGTACTATAAAATATAAATATATAAATATAAAATAAAAATAATAGAATTATATATTAATAATATATATAAGTGGTTACAGTCATCTCTAAGAAAAAGTGAATAAAAGCAACTAAATAAACATTAATGAATCAGGGTACCGAAATAAAATTATTCCATGTATTATTTTGAGAAAGAAATTCAGCTTAGCAATAAATAAATCGGTAATAAATAAAATATAACGCTTTTTTAAAAATGATTAATACTTTTGTTTTAAAATGATTGAAAAAATCGACGCGTTATTTTGCGAATGATCGAAGCTTTGCAGACTCTGAAGTGAGTCCAAAGCAATAGTGAGTGCCAATATGTTGATATTTTTTTATAAAAAATCTAAAGGATAATACCCAGGAATATAACTAAAGAACGAATGGAGTAGAAGTCCGGGTATTTCGGCCTAAACCGGGGACCGACGGGGTGGGAACTTCGCCCCCATCTGTCCCTCCGTATCGGCTCGAACCCACTATAATCAAAGGAATATAAAAAGAAAAATATAATTTTCTGCTAATGCGTAACAAATAAACTGTAGTATTTTGTGAATACCGCTTTTAGGACTCTCTGAAGAACTAATGCAGAGTTTCAAGTCAATCAAATAGACGTTTAAAAAGTTTGCCCCCAGGAGTATGTATATGATTAATAATATTTGCATAAGTTGTTATTATAATAAATTATATTAGAAATAAATATTAAATATTTTTTATTAAGTTTCTTCGATGAAATTTAATACTATAAGATTAAGAATAATAATATCAAATAAAGATTTATTATGTTATTTATTTCCTGTAGATGTTATATATAGTTTATCCTAGTTTACATGCCTGGAACTACTTTCGGATTAGCGCGTCGAGAAGCATATATATATATATGATATATTATACTATATGTAGTGAATATAGGTATAAAATAATCACTTAGCGTACGTAGTCAAATATATCTTTAAGTATTAACTAATTAATAGTACTATATATAATTATTATATATATTAATATTAATATATTAAAATATATTCATTATATATATATTAAAAAATATATTATATATTATAGTAGTTATATATAATATAATAATATTACAGTAATTTAATATATATATAATATAATATATGAAATATATAGTATTATATATATAGATATATATTTATAATACATAGTATATATACTATAATATATAAGATATGTGCGTGTTGTCTGGAGAAGCGATTCCAGACCTTAAAGTTAAACTCAATTCAATGATTAAAACTGATTTATTATATTATGGTGGTGATGATGAAAATATAAAATTTTGCATGGGCGTGGTTGATCGGTAACTGCTCTCGTTGTCTGGAGAGGCAAGCGACTGACCTCCGTGTTTTGTTATAGATTGAAATGGTGTTTGGCAGATACGTTCCACTGATGGACTACATTTTCATTATTTTTTAAATTATATGTTAGTGAATGGGCCACCGTAATGGTTTTTCAAGTCAGTGTTAGCCCGGGTTACCGAGGTGATCCGTATCCCACAGGATACTTCCGACCATTCCTCGGGTGAGCCTCAAAATTGAAGCTTCTCTCTCTCTCGTCTCCATCTTGTCCTCTCGTCTCTTCTCTCTCTTCTTCTCTCCTCTCTCTCTACTCTCTCTCTCCATCCTATATATATAATAAGATACAGTATATATATCATTAGTATTATAATAATATAATATATTATCATATATATATAGTATTATATATATATGTGATGGAGAGAGGAGAGTTATATATAATATATATAAAATTTTAATATAATATATATAATAATTTTTTATATATAGCATTAATATATAGATATAGTATATATATCATATATAGTAATATATATATATATATATAGCTACTAATAATAATATCATATACTAAATGACTTTTTATTATAAAACAATATATTAATATTATATATATAGAGATATATATATAGTATAATATATATATATATTATATATATTAATAGTATATATCGTATATTTTTTTTTTTTTTTTTTTTTTTTTTGAAATATAGGCCTTATTATACATTTTATGAATAGCCATTGTGAAGAAAATAAAATATAAAGTTATAAATCTCGGTCGTTTTTTCGTTTAAAAATTCGTTCTCTTGCGCAAAATGTTCGCCAAAAATATGTTTTGCTACGATTTCGAGAATGAATGAAATTAATTCTTTAAGTCCGAGAAAGGTTATATCTTTCCAAATATTGGGAACCATTAGGAAACACCTCTCCGAAGTATTTTCGAAAACAAAATCCAAAGATAATTTCGAAAAACTAGCGTAAATCTTTCTATTATTTTCCAAATTCGATATGATTTTTTTCCAATGTTTCAAATAAGAAATGTCGCGCTTCATATCCGCTCGAGTTACGTCGTCGAAATCCATAACGTTTTCGGAGTACGATTTTTTGATCAGTTCGTCGATTAATTTTTCTATTTGCACGAAATCGTGGATGGTATCTCGCCCTTTTTCCAACAATACGCTATTATCTAATTCTTTAACCAGCGATTCGTTGAGCGACTGCAACAATAAACCAAGACGCGCGTAGTTGATTTTTCCGGGTATTTCTATATTGCTCGAAATGACTTTAACATTAACGAAATTATTATTATTAGTATTAGTAGTCGCGGTTCCCAAATTAAATTTTTCCGGTATTGTTGCATTCAGGGTCGAAAGTTTCCTAAACTCATTTTTAAGATTTTTTAACGGAATAATTGAATCTAATTCTCGTTTCAAATACCCCATAGAAAAGTAGTCGTCATCCCACTCCTTTCCGTTTTCTTCGTCTTTTAGGGACGATCTTTTTGTCGGAAACAAATAGGAGTAGAGTCGGTTTGGATGAACGGCGTTTTGGAAAGCCTCTGCGCATCCGTCGCACAATATTCGTATTACTTCGCGCAGAGAGTTTAAAAACCCTTTTTCCCCGAATGTCGGATAAAAACTAGCGATGATATCGAATATGATTTCGGGAAAAACGCTCTTTAAAATCTCGTTCATCAAAAGCGCGTTAATGAATTTTTCTTTCTTGTTAAAATTGACGAGTTCGTACACATTATCCGCCGACGAAACCACGAGAAGCTCATTATTGCGTAACGCCTTCAAATCTGCGTCGAGTAAAAACATTTCCACGGTTCTATCCCCGACGTTAAGGAAATTTAAATAAACGAGGAAAAATTTCTCGTACGACGATTTTTCGGAGCAGAATTTGCTAACAGTTTTCGTTACGAAGGGAAATAGTTTGCTACTGATATTCGAATTTCGCAGTGTACTCTCTGAGAGAAACGCGAAATCGTTCCATTTCTCGTTCTGTCGATCGCCATTCGAAAAATATTTAATCAGCTCTAATTTTTCGAACATTTTTTCGAGGTCGTCTTTTTGGTTCTGAATATTTTTTATAGACGCCGTTTTCGTCGATTTGTCGTCGCCGTCGTAGTAATCGCATTCGCAGTCTATCAATCGTGGGTTGTAAAATTTAGTTCTTTTAAGAGCGGCCACACAGGCTACATCTTCGGGAGGCGGATAAGGTCCCATTTCCATTCTTTTACCGGGTAAAGGTTGCCATTCTGGGTTAACATTCGACGACGTTGAGAGAGAATTAGATTTAATCCCCGATGGCGAATAATTCCGCCGATCACAAACGACAACATGACACCCAATCTTTGTTTATTTTACATTTTTTTTTTAGTAAGATCTGCTGTAATTCGCAAGCATGGAAATATGCGACTTAAAAATTAATGGAAATTCCTCGTTGGTGAGCATTTCAGATGTTTGGTGTTTTGACAAACGAACGTGCAAACTCTGATGCATTTTTTAGTTTGTAAGCACAAAGCGAAAACGAAAACGGCTTTAGCCACTGCATAATCTCATGTAGTTAATATTTAATTTTTAAATATTAATTATCATTTTATTAATTAAAATTGATATTTTATTTTAAATGATTTATTGTTTTTTTTTTTTTTATGGATTATTTTTTTATTTGTATTTTTTTTTTTTTAAAAAAAAAATAAACTACAAATGTTTATCATTGTGTCTGAATTTTTGTATCTAGATTAACAATTTTTTTATTTACTTTTGGCTGAAGGTTAAGTTTAATTAGGTTAGGTTAGGTTAAGTTAGGTTAGATTAGGTTAGGTTAGGTTAAGTTAGGTAATTTTAAATTAGGTTAAGTTAGCCTAGAGGAAAAATGCCTAAGAATTGCTAAATCTAGTTTTTTATATTATTTTTTTTTAAAGAATATTCAAATATAGATTTAAACATATATACAATAAAAAAAATCATGGTAAGTATATCATTTAAAATCAAAGTATAATAAATCTAAAGCAAAGAATCAAATATATATATATATTAATTATATATATATCATTATATATATTATATTATTATATATATTTATTATATAATTATTATATATTATATTATATAGTATATGTATATATATATATTATATATATTATTATATTAGCAATTAAGTATACTGTATAAGGATATCTATATATGCTTATGTGTATCCTGATATAGTCAGTAGAAAGGAATTTTGCTGTAGCGCAATGTATTCACTTGGATTTTATTGTGAATCTACCCTACATATCATATATTATAAGAAGAACGTTGAAGAAAGTTTATGTGAAGGGCATTTTGCTGGGAATGTTTACTGCTAGAAGATAATGAAACTTTCATTTCTTGTCTATAATTCATCGGGGACAAAAAAGAAAAATTTCTTATTGTTTTTGTTTATAATATGTAATATATATTTTATATATATGGCTTGTCGGAAATACATTTGCCCGTTGTCGGGATGTCTTTATATTCGTTCGCTTTTTGTCTACATTTAATAGTCGCTTGGTTATAGAAAGTCACGAGGAACTGCTCAAGTGAGTTTCCCCCCGTTATTTCACTATTCCTGACCGAAATTTTTAACTATCCTTCTTATGGCTTGATTTTTTTTTTTTTATTTGACCGGTGATATTGGGACCGCTATGTTACATAACGAGTTCCAGGACTTCCCGTTTTTAAAGCACCTTACTTTATTATTCAGATTAACGTTTACGGCAGCTCGTCTCAGGAGAGCTCTTAAAATATAGGTTACACATAAAGTAAGGCTTTTAGAGGAGGCTTAGTTTACAATTTATATACCTTTTTATGAGGTTATATTTAATAATTTAAGGTAATATACACAAAAACCAACTGTAGTTACATTATATAATTAAGTTATTATTTATATAGTTATTTATATATATTATTATAATAGTAATTATATTATATATTATATGTATATATATATATATTATATGTATATTTTATTAGTATAGTATTTATGTAGTGTATAGACTCTATTATTTACTTAACTTATTTGATATGATATTATTATAACTAATTATGTATATATATATACTGTAATATATATCTTTCTATATTAAATCGGCCATCATAAATATGTAGAAGATCTATATTATAGATGTATGTTTTTATATTTTGATAGACTTAATTATATTTATATTTGCTTACAAGATTTATTGTTTTTTATTTAAATAAGTTTTAATAATATATTATATTGTTGTTTTATATTATTGAGTGTATTTTGTGTTAATGATTGTATATTGTTTATAATTTTAAAGTTATATTATTATTATGATTAATATATAAGTTATATATATCTGATTTGTGTATATTATGTATTAGTTTTATAATATGTCTTTTTTTTGTATTGCATGGCCTTTTGTTAGTGTATATATATATATATATATTATATAATAATATATATAATTATAGTATATATATATATGAGTATAAATATATTAGTATTATATAATTATATATATTTATTATGGTATTATTATGTATATATATATTATTATTCTAATATATATTAACTATATTATATTATATATATTATATATTATATTATATATAATTATATAATATAATATAGCTTTTATATATATATAATATATATAGTATATTTATATAATATATTAACTATATAATATATATATATTATAATTATATTATAATATATTTATATATATTATTATATAATATATATATATATTATGTATATATATATATAATTATATATATAATATATTTATATATATATATTATATATATATATATAAATAATTTATATATTATATATATATTATATATATATTATATATATATTATATATATATAATATAGTATAAACTATTACTAATATATTTATTATAGATATATTTAATTTATATATATATATTTATATATATATTATATATATATATTATTATATATTATATATATATATAATATATATATTATTATATATATATATATATATATATATATATATTATATGACTCTAACTGTCAACGATGTAGACGATTTGTAAAGCTTGAAGAGGAAAGAAGAATGAGTTATATAGAATGGGTTATTTTATTGAAGAAGCTAAAAAATAGTTGTTACTCAGAAGTGCTTTGAAGATTTATTTTCGGAAAAGAAAGTTTTTCGTTAAATTAATAAATGCAGAATAGGATTTAACTAAAGATGAGATTAGATATATTTTTTATATTGGGATTGTAATAAATTTTAAAAATTTAAACGTTGTTATATATTATGGTAAGTCACATAAAGTATTGATTATTATTAATTATTATTATTATTATTATTTTATTTCTTATTGTTATTATTATTATATTATTATTTTATATTATTATTATTATTACTTATTATTATTATTATTGTTATTATTATTATTTTATTTTATTATTATTTTATTATTATTATTATTATTATATTATTTATATTATTATTTATATTATTTATTATTGATTATTTTATTATTATTATTTTTTATTATTATTTATTATATTTATTATTATTGGATCATGTATATCTTTTGTCACAGCAATTAAATGCTACGGTATTTTTTCAAATGAGATAAAATTAAAGGGATTCTGAAAATATATTTAAAAATAAAAAGTAAAACATTGAAAGGAACTTTTAATCGAAGGTATTGATATTTTTGTTCCCGAGTTTGTAGATATTATATAATATATATGTCATATATATATATATATATTATTATATATATTAGTATTATTATATTATATATATATTATATATATATATTTACACACACACACACACATATATATAGATAATATGTATATATCTATATGTATATATATATATATATATTAATATATATATATATTATATTATTACTTATTTATCTATATTATTATATATATTATATATATATATATAACACACACACCTATATAATTATACTTCTATAATACTATTATTATATATGATACTATATATTTGTGTTAGTTATTATATTATATATATTTTAATTAATATATATATATATTATTCTATATATATATAATATATATTTATCTATAATACTATCTTCATTTGTCATTTCACTATGTGAACCCTTATATTTAACGACAGTTAAACTGTTCTTTTTTTTACTGATAAGAATGTCAGAACAAATAGACTTATACATATAATTTTTTTATATATGATTAATGAGATATATATAATATTTTTAATTAATTTAAATTTTATAAGGTAATTTATATATATATATTTATTATATATATATTATTATTATATATTATATATTATATTATATTATTATATATATATATAATATATATATATATATATATATATATAGATTATATATAATATATTTATTATAATATAATATTTATATATTATATATGTTATATATATATATATATATATATTTTATATATTATATATTATTATAATATATTATATATATACTTATATATTTTCACTACAAAGATACCCTCAAGGGTAAAAAACGCAGAGTGGCAGTAGATCGGGTCTCTCGGCTTCGGGGATGACAGGGTAGGACTAATTTCCCATCGGGGATGGCTCTCGGAAACCCCCGCTCTTATTGGTATTTTGTTGTGTCGCGGGGGTCCTCCCGTCCATCCCCTACGGGGTATGGAAAAGTCCCCTCTGTTCCCGTCGGCTCGAGCCCCTATTTTGCCGTGTAAAATATTTAAAACTTATATATATATATTATATTATAATATTTATATATATATTATTATATATTTATAATATATATTATATATACTATATATTCATCTATATGATCGATATTATCATTAAGATTTACATGTGTCGAAGAAAGGTTAATCTCAAATAGGAAGTGTGTAAGCTGGAGATGAGAGAGAGAGAGAGAGAGAGAGAGAGAGGAGAGAGAGAGAGAGAGAGAGAGAGAGAGAGAGAGAGTAGAGAGAGAGAAGAGAGAGAGAGAGAGAGAGAGAATTTTATCGTTATCAATCTTAAGCAGACAAATAAATAATGTTTAAAAAAACTGAAAAGAGCATTATTATTATTATTATTATATTATTGATTATTATTATTATTATTATTATTATTTTATTATTTATTATTTTATTATTTTTATTATTATTATTATCTATATTTATTATTTTTATTATTTTTATTAATTATTATTATTATAGCATAATTAATTTTTTTTATAGAATGTTTAAAACTTAAAATAAAATATAAAAAGTAAAGACTAAATTTAATTAAGCTCACAATAGAATGAAGAATTTATTTTCCTTTCTCATTAAAATTCCCAGTCATTTTAAATTGGTGTGACAAATTATTTACATGACCCTTCTTATTATTATTATATGTATATACTAGTCAAATTGAAAAAATTCATTCTTTATATATGTTACATATATATTGAATGAAGATATATATGCAATATATCACCATTATTTATTGTCTTCGCAGTTATGGCATATGCTTAGAAATCAGCTATATTCGGTATTTTGATGCAAAAACCTCATGGTCGACTGTGTAAGCCCCCACTAAAAAACTTATATGAGCATACAGGGCTTTATTTAAAACTTCAAATATTGCAATTGAAGATAATTGAAGCTATTCTATAAAGGAACAGAAAAGATATACAGAGATAATGGCACTTCCTAAATCTAATCTAACTATTCTAATAATTCAAATCAATGAGAAAAAAATTATAAGAAACTAGTGCTCACGATGAATCGCCTTATCTATAGTTACGAAAGCTAGACAAGTTAGTTAGTTATAAATGTGCTATAGTCTCTAACGATTTACCTCAAGAATTAAAAAGTGATGATACAGTATTAACTCAAAAGCTAGTAAAAAAATTAAGTAGTATTTAATTATTATTATTATTGATTATTATTATTGATTATTATTATTATATTATTATTATATATTATTAATCTATTATTATTATTATTAATTATTATTTTTAATATAACTATAAGCAAGCGTATAGCAATAAAATCGAGAATTAATAATTATAATATAATAAATTATTAATTATTATATTATTTATTATTATTATATTATTAATATATTATTATTATTATTATTATTATTATTATTATTTTATTAATTATTATTTTATTATTAATTATATTATTAATTATTATTATATTATTTATTATTTTATTATTATTGGCCCTTTATTTTATAAGACTCCGTCAGTTTTGAATTTTTTTTTTGTTTATTTTTTAAACATACAAACTGTAAACTCAATACTTAATGGAATTTCAAGTGGTGATGGCATGATTCAAAAGTTCTCATTTAATAATTTAAGAAATCACATTTCTTATCAATAAATTGATTAAATGAATATATTCGAAAGTAAACGAAACCCTTACAAGAAAAACAATTGCAAATTTAAATAATTCAATAAAACTCATTACAATCATGTAAAAAAAAAAAAAAAAAAAAAAAATATTTTATTCATAATTTTTTTCTTGTAATTACTAGCATTCAGAGTAAAACAGCTTATATATTTGGAATTAGCGTTTTAAAGATTTATTACAAAGTGTAGAAAAATAATAAAGAAAATAAAACAACTAAAAAAATTTAGGGGCTCGAGCGATGGGGACGAGGGGGGGCGTTTTATCAATACCGTGGGAGGGCGGAGGAACCCCCGCGACAACCAAATAAAAAGAGCGGGGGTTGGAGACTGCTCGGAGGGGGGAATAGTCCTCCTGTCGTCCCCGAAGGCGGAGAAGACCCGATTCATGCCACTTTGGGCGGTTTACCCGCTTGGGTATTCATTTAGTTAAAAAAAAAAAAAAAAAATTTACTGAAACGAGAGAATAAAAACGGAAAAGGTCCTCTATATTTTTGAATCATGTCGTCACCACTTAAATTGATTTATTATTTAAGTACTAAAATAATTAAAAATCAAACAAAAAAATCAGTTGTTGACGGAGTCTTAAAACATACCAGGTATTATTAATTCTTATTATTTATTATTATTATATCTTCTTATTTATTAATTATTTTATATTCCTTATAAGCCTCATTAATATTATTATTTATTAATTATTTTATTATTATTATTATTATTATTTATTTTATTACATGGTTTTAGAGATGTTAAGATTATTTTATTATTATTATTAGTATTTTTATTATTATTATTATTATTATTATTATTATTTTTTTTATTATTATTATATTATTATCATTATTATTTTTATTATTATATTGATATTATTTATTATTGATTGAATTATTATTATTAATTATTTAGTATATTTTAATTATTATTATTATCATTATTATTATTATAATTATCTATTATTATTATTATTATTTTATTATTTTATAATTTATTATTATTATTATTATATATTATTATTATTATTATTATATTATTAATTATTATGTATTATTATTATATTATTATTATTATTGATTATTGAATTATTATTATTATTACTTTTATGATTATTGTTGTATTATTATATTATTATTCATTATTTTATTATTATTACTCTAGCCTTGATATGATATTATTATTATTATTATTATATTATTCTATTATTAATATTCATAATTATTATTATTTTATTTTATTTTATTATTATTATTATTTTATTATTATTATTATTATTATTATTATGATTGTTTGTTTTTTTATACTTATTATATTATTATTATTATTATTATTTATTATTAATATTAATTATTATTTTATTATATTATTGATTATATTATTATTATTATTTATTATTATATTATTATAATTATTATTTTTTTTGTTATATCTTTTATTTTTATTATTGATGTTCTTTATAGGTATTTTTATTTTATTATTAATTTTTTTTTTATTATTATTAATTAATTATTATTATTATTATATTATTATTATTATTATTATTATAATTGTTATTATTATTATTTTATTATTATTATTATTATTATTATTAATTTTCCTATAATAATAATAATAATAATAATAATAATAATAATAATAATAATAATAATAATAATAATAATAAATAATAATAATAATATAATATAAATAATAATAATCAATATTAATAATAATTTTATATAAAAATATAAATAATAAAAAAAATAAAATACTAATACTCCTATTATATTTTTTAATTGATTTTTAATAATAATAACCAATTAATATAATAATAAGTAATATAATATAATTGATTCGACCGTCATCGAGTGTAGACGCAGAAATTTGCAGAAGGGAAACGAAAAAGAGAAGCATCAGAAGGAAGAATGAAGAAGAGTAAGGAAAATCTGAAAGTTTTATTGGAAAGAAGAGTGAAAATCTTGGAAGGCAGTTCAATATGTGCTTTGTGGATTGTTATTCAGATGAGAGCGTATTGGGATTGTGGAATTTTCAGAAACTAATCCACTAATTAATTATTCGAAATGGTGTTTTAAAATATTAAGATTTAAATAAACTTTATTATTTTTTATCAAAATCTGATATGGAGGAGCAACATATTTTTCAGTGATATTTCTTTTACTTATATTTCTTGGAATTATTATTAATTAAAAGAAAATTAAAAAGAAGCAAAATTAATGTTTGAGTATTTGAGTGTGAAAAAGCAACATTTAAATAGTGCAAAGTATTAATGTTATTTATTATAGGGACTCGAACTATTTTAAATTCTTCCGTCTCTATATCTTCACCTGCTATACAATATTTTTCCGATGATATGGTCTAACATTAATACATATTATATTAATATGTATGTTGATGATAGACGAGGTTTTCAACACCAATTGTGGTGATCATTTGAAAATACAGTCATTATAGTGTATAGCGTAATATTACTTCCTGGAAATCACTATTTGTAAACAATTTAAAATAACAAAATCAATGGATAGCCGTAAATAATATTAATTAAAGTTAATAAAATAATAATGAATAATGAATATTTAAATATAGTAAATAGTTGAGATTATTAGTGAAATATAATGTAATTTTTGTTAAATATAGGTTTGGACAAATAGTATATATGATAGTAATAATTGGGTATGAGTTTGTATCTTTTATATGTTAATTTTTATGTGTATGTCGTATGTATTTGGTATATTTATATGTTATTTTTTTAATATTTTTAATATTTATTTTTTAAAAGCGCGGTAAGCTAGTGTTAGAGGCACATCACAAACAACGTGGGGTCCAGGTTTCGCAATGTGGTGGGAGAATGTGAGATTACTTCCTTAAGGCTTTTGCTTCGTCCTGTGGACGTTAATCGAGTAACAACCCCTCCTAGATTAGGGCTCTCCGTGAGCGGTGGTGTTTACTCTGTAAAAAAAAAAAAAAAAAAAAAAAAAAAAAAATAATTATGCTTTAAGGATAGTAGTAATATATAATAATTATCATAATAGTAGTTAATAAAACATTTTATAATATATATAATAATAATAGTAGTAATAATAGTTGCAATATAATAATAATTCACATACTTGGAATTAAAAGAAGAATCTTATTATTATTATTATTATTATTATTAACTTATATTATTATATTTTTTATTAATTATTATTATTGTTTATTATTATATTATTTATTATTATTATTATTATTATTATTATTTAGTATTATTACTATTCAAAAAATTGTTACGAGAAGTTGCTTCACAATTATTTAATAATTTTAATTATTATTTATTTTTAATTTTTATTTTTATTATTTATTATGTTTTAATATTATTATTTTATTATTATTTTTATTTTATTATTATTATTATTATTATTATATTATTATTATTATTTTATTTATTATATTATTATTATTATTATATTATCATTATTATTCATTAATATTATTATAATTATTATTTTATTCTTTTTTAATTTTTAAAACGTAAATATTTACTATACTTATTACTACTATTATTTCTTCCACTACTATTATCTTTACTAATACTTATCTTTACTAATCTAAATTATAAGTAACATTTAATGATTGTCGTAAATTTATTTTTCTATGAGGGAAAATTCTTTTCATAAGGCTATAATTATTGTAATCCATATGCGTAAAGTATTTCTACTTCCAATTTTTAACTAATAACGGAATGTGAAATAATAAAAATAAAAATGGGATAATAATATAAAGGGCATACTGAGACTTAAGCGCATCAATGTTTTTAAGATAGATTAAATACTAACATACACAGATTCTTAAGTTTATGTGGAATTTATCTAATATATATACTATATAAACACTAGATTTTTAAATTTTAATATATTAATACTAAAATTTAATATATATCTATTTTATATATATTATAATATTGTATATTTAATTATAAAATATGTAATGCTGTAAAATTTATATTTATGTTTTTGCATCCAGTAAATATATAAAATAATATATTATTATATATATATATATATATTTATTATATTATATTATATATATTATATATATATATATGTGCCCCTAATCTGGAGTTTGGTCGTATTGGGCTTAAAATGAGGAATTTTTAATTAAAGTCTATATAAAAATTTAACGCTCTAGATCCTTTCTGATAAAATTGGTCCAAAAAAATATATAAAACAATGGAAAAACAATTTTCCAATTGTATTAAAAATTACTAAGTTTTACTAAATATAAAATAAGTAAGTAATTAATTAGTTAATTAGTAATTAATTAATACTCCAAGTACTACTATACTGATATTTCATGAACATAGAAAAAGTAAAAACAATACTCAAATTCTCCATATATTACAATTTCATATAGTTTTTATATTATAGAGATATATAAAGTGTATTGATATAAATAGAGTTTATTGATTATAATAATTAATTCAATATATATATATTATCAAAGATAATTAACAAATACTATTTCATTAATATTGTAAACATCTTTATTTTAACATATAAATATTAGAAAGTAAAGGCTGTAAATTTTTTTAAATGATTTATTATATTATTGATTTTACTATTATTATTATTATTATTATTAATTGATTACTTTATTATATTATTATTATATTATTAATTAATTTATTTAAATAATTTATTATTCAACTTTTAACCAAACTGATGGATAAATCTATGTTGAGTAAGTATTTGTTCTATCTCATGATATGTAAAGTCTGTTTTTATATTTATATATTTAATTAAAAGAAAGGAAAAAAAATATACAATCTGTTGTATTATATATATTAATATCTATATTTACATTGAAAAGATGATATTATATATATTTTAATTGTTATTAAAAACATTCTAACGTTTAATTTCGCGCCTTGAACACTTAGGCTATTACTTTAGTGTTATCGTAAGTGGTTGGTTTGACCAAACAATGATTTTTTCCTTATGATCCACTCTTAAAAATTGGATTTTCCCCAACTCCTCTATTCCTATCTCTAATTTCTCTAACCCTAAAGTTTCTCCTCTCATTTCCCCATCTCTCGTCTTTCAATTCCTTTCGGGTGAAGTGTACGTCAAAATAGATTCTTGAATTATAATTTATAGATTTAATCTAGATTGATTCTGATTTGGAGATAAGATTTGACTTTATTTTCGACATCTGTTTTACAATTTTATGGAAGAGAGAATGTAGAGTCAAACATAAAAAGGTATTAACTGAAAAATTTATTTAAAAAATGTTGAATATAGTGAATGGATTATGAAGCAAAATTTGTTTTTTGAATTGTACGTTTTAAGTATCAAACTGAGTTTTTTGATTCAAATATTGTGAAATATATTTTAAGCAATAAGGATTTACATAAGGACTCTGCTCATGAACATTAAAATTCATAAGTTTTAATTTCTAATAGTAGATATACATAAATCAAAATAATGCGAAGTGGTATTGTCCATGTAGAAGGAAAATTGTCCATTAGCAATATTAGAATATATTCCACTTCTGAGAAGTAGATGTTATGAAGGTGGTGGCATAAGGAAGGTTGAGTATATGATATTTTTTAAATTTTATGGGAGGTTGTACCAAGGGTCCAATTTCAATTTTGTTTCTGTGGGAATTTTAAGCCTGGGGTTACCTCTGATTGGAATTGTTTGGAAATGGGTATATTTTTTGCAATGGAATATATTGGGGGTTTTGATTTAATTCTTAAACATTTTCTACACAATTGCTTTTCTATAAGATACAAGTCCATAAATAAATAAATTATGATGAAATGACATTAATAATAATCTAGTGATTATCTCCCCGATATATGGATTATTTAATTGAGAAAGATAAAGGAGTTAATGGGTGGATGGTATTATTAATGTTGTCTAGTCTTTTTTCCATGAACTTTCTCATTATTTGAATTTTTTGGAAACATTGCTGAAAGAGAATGTTGGGTAAAGAACATGGTTATAAAAATTTAAACAAAACTTTATAGATTTGGGCATAATGAAAGTTATGAATATTTTTATAAATTATATTTGAGTATTATTAAATTGATTGAATTATTAATATAAGTAACGTGAGGAATATTAAGAAATAAAATTTTTATTATGTGTAGGAATGGGGTCTGTTCGGCCAGGATATGAAGCTCCTTACTTTGTTCTGCAAAAGATATAATAGTGAAATGTCTTAGGGTTACTGTGAAGGGTTCTTTTGATTTAAAGATAGTTATAGGATGACGAGACATTTAGAGTATAGTTAAGCGAAAAGGATAGTCTAGCATGTTTTGGTATCATGAATGTAAAGTTGGTGAATATGAGCAAACTGGCTGTTTCTAGGTTACGAAATATCGTTGAACACGAATTTCGCAATAAGTATAAGTTTCCTTGACATATTACGAAAGTAATTATTTGGTGTATTATACTTATTCGACGCAACGTTTGTCATTGATGGAATGCATGTTGGGAATGGAATGTACTTGTATTGACTAATTTCTCATTTGAATGATGGAATTAATGTATTAATTCAAATGGATTATTGTGGTTGATGTTTATCATGTCTGAGTATGTAAAATATGAGAATGATTGTTGGTCGCTTGCAATGTATGAGGATGATAATTTTGTAGTTTAGTGTCATTTCTAGTATATATGGTACAAAAGATGGGTGATAAAGTTATCATTAAGTTATTGTTTTATGCGTATTGTAATGAAGGATGATTATTGATGTAAATTTGTAATATATTAAATGTAAAGTTACTAATGTAAGTAATGATTTGATACTACTGCTGATTGAGTATGTGTGGTTGCTGTGATTTGTTGTTGAAATGCATTATTTTTTGGTAGTTAATTTTGAAATTCTGATATGTTATTGGTATATTGACCTTTAATTGTTCTTTAAGTTCTACACTAATAAATTTTGAGTACTTGCAAAAGGTTTCCTACATAAATTTATTACTTTTTTCTTAAAATTTTATTTGTTTATAATGGGTACCAAATAAAATATTAAGTATAACTCCTCCCAATTCGAAAGCAGCTCTTTTGAATCTTGTTTGTGAGTGAACCCATGGCAAGCTTTTAATTTCAGCTAATTTAAGGGATATTACTTAGTTCTATTGTTAATGAGTGAAAGTTTCCATTTTGTGATTTTTGAGTAATTTATATAAATTTAATAAAATCTTATCATTAAACCGCAGTAAAATCTATTCTTGTTTAAAGTATTAATCATTTTGATGGTATCCTATATTGTTATTAATTTCTGAGTGGCCATTCTAAGATAAATCAAGTCAAAGAAATAACTTATATGAACTTATTCACCGAGTAGATACCAATTCAAACTGGCAGTACCTTGTTCTTCATTTATGTAGTGGAGATGGATAGAGACTGCAGGTAAAGAAAGTAATGAAAAAACTGGATCGTTAAATTTTCATTACATGATCTGAAAATGATTATTACTACTTCGATTTTAAAAATTTAGGGTGGCGTTTTATGAAAGTAAAGATTAAAATAATAAACTTAAGATGTAATTAAATTCTTTTAAAGGTACTATGTATTATACATAGAAGCTAGTAATTAAAAGAAATTGGAATCAAATTTGATATGTTTCTGATACTAAATTTATTAATTAATAATATTATAGAAATAAATGAACTCATAAAATGAAATCAAGTTTAATGGTTATCTTGGATAATAAAACTAAAGATAAGTAATCTTCAACATTCTGATTATAGTTAAAAATGAAAATTAAAATTAATGAAGCTTTAAGTAAAACTTAAAATTGTAGCATTCTGGATTAATCATGAAATTTTAAATATAAATTAAAAGTTATATAGTAAGAGGGTACGGTACATTAGTGATCATTATAGTGCCATAAGGCATAATTCTGATTTAAAATAGAAATTCTTAAATATAATAATAAGCTGATTATATTTTTATTTTCTAAATCTTAAAAACGAATTTCGATTTTTAATTTTGTTTTCCTTTTTACATAAAAAATATGAATAAATAAAAAGATACAATAAAAAATAAAAGTATATAACGTTTCTTAAAATAAATTTTTCCAACTTTTTTTATGGTTTTTATTTTTTTTTTTTAGTTTCAAAAAGAAAGGGTGAAATCCTGGCTGCAAGATTCTCCGAATTTCGGGGCTGGATATATATAATAGTGAGGAATATATTAAAGATTGAAGAAATAGAAAAGGGTAAAATGTGTATTTTGGTGGATTTAAATGAAAATATAAAACTTAAACCTAATGGTTATAAACAAATAAAATAAATATATTATTACAAAAATTTTATACAAATCTAAGAGATTTTAAGACTTTAGGAGCAATAGTAAGTCTAATCTCTCTATGTCATATCTAATTGGAAAACAATTGGATGTCTTGTAATTCTGTTTCAGAGACTCTTTGTGTTTGCTTCTTGTCTTGGTGGTAGACGATTGATAGAGAATTCATGCTCTCTTTGTCTTGTTTGACTTCTTGTACATCTTGTTCACATCCCTCGGACTTTGTTTGCTGGTGAGGTTATGACGGAGTCATTCTATACTATCATCTTGTGCCTCAGATGTTGATAATCCATGACTTCTTCTGGAGGTTTTACACTATACTTTTGGGAAGTGTTTAGCAGAATTGGACAATATTCCTATCAGTTCTTGAAGTGGTGTTACCTAAGCTTTTTACTTCTTAGTGAAGGCTAGTTCCTCGTCGTGTTAAGGAACTGTTGAAATATATTAACCATGTGATCGTCGGTTGTATTGGTGTTGGGTTGGATGTGTAAACGCGACCGCTTGTGCCGCAGGCCTTACTTGAGTTTTGGCGTTGGTTAGGTGGTGTTGTGGTGGGTGATATAATTATCTTCCTTGAGAAGTATCAGGTATTCTTTGGTTACTATGATGATGGTTTGTGTTGTTTTTCTAATGGATTTCTGTATGTTCTGGTTGTTTGAATTCTACTGTGTATAGATTTTGTTCATCATAAAATGAGGGGGAATCCACGAAGAAGTGGTTGGAAATTCTTGATCATCTTCCTGTCGATTCTTCTTCAGGTTCCATACTTGTTCTTTCTGTTGTATCTTGTTTGGGGAATCCAATTTTTTGGAATTTCATGTGGATCCAATTCATCATTATCAATTGAATATGAGATTCTGTAAAATCTTTTCTAAGGGAATTATTCTTTAAGTTATTGGTGAATCGGATAAAATTTCGTTGAATTTAAACACGAAAGATAGATGTATTTGGTCGATTATTTTGATTTGACATATAAGGGACTTATCAATCTTGTTGTTCATTTTAGGAAGTTGTGATCTGTTTTTACAGATTCACAAAAACATATGCCCACTTTCATCTCTTGTTTGGCATGTTTGTGTTTGCTGTTCCATAGCTTTAATTGTTTCTTTTTAGAACTTTCTCTTGTAAGTTCTGATTGTATTCTTTCCACTACGACATCTACCTCATCTGATATGAATTTTCTATTTCCGTATTTTTTGTAAATGAGAGACATATATCAGGCTCTCGTAGGGAATGTCTCTTTATATATTCCATGCTGGAAAAATGTGGAGATGATAATGGATCTATTAATATACGATGTATATTAATTGCTATTTGAGCAGATAAGTATTTTGACTCAATATCTATGATTAAGTCCTTATACAAAATGACGAGGAAATTTTAATATCTGCATTCAAGTCTTTACTAACTTTTTGATTGGTTTGTAGGGCAATTTAATTTTTTTATCCTCCAAGCCTTACATAGCTCTTGAAGGCAGCTGAAGTAAATTCTGGGGCATTGTCCGAGAAAATTTATGGGCGAATGCCGACATATTCTCTTTCTTGTAAAGCTTGGCAATTCTTGGCTCGTTATATGTCTTACATGCGACTATTGCAGTATCAGTCAAAACATTCTGAAGAGAGAATTGTTTGGCTTTGAAATTGAACCTGTGGAAGTTTCCTTATTGCTAGTCTAACGATGTACTCTTAGAAATGAGTGTATATAGGAAGATGATTGTTGATGTTTGCTTTTGGTACGGTTCTAGTGACCTTAACCTTAGCACTGAACGCTGAGAAGTACTCGCTTTACAATCTTACTTAGATGAGGAAAAAACGTATCTTTTCTAACATCTTTTTCAGTCTCTGTGTTCCTCTCATGGATTCCCAAGTGGATGGATTGCTTAATGAATGAGTAGATATGCTATCGTGGTATTGTATTACATAAGGTTCTTTTCTGGTTGCATAGTACAACACTTTCTTATGTATGTGGATAAGTTTTAGGGTTTCCTTAGCCCACTTAACTAGTTCTTTTAATCTAGGGCAATTCCTTGTTCCATTTGGAAAGTTTCTCTTCGTTAAGATAAATCTTTTTGGTAGATGGTTTTTTTCTCTTCTAAGAGATAACATTTGGGCTTTGCTTGGGTGCGTACTCAATTAGTTCAGGGGGTATATTTTGTTTTATTTTCTGTCTTACTTATGTTAGGATGAAAAACATATTAACCAACAAATTACGGGCTAAGGCCGTGTTTGTTGTTTGGTCTGCGAATATACTAAACAAAGAGGTTTGGTTGTCAGTTAATATAGTAATGGGGTAACAAACACTGTATTCTTAAACTTCTGTAGTGAGAAGACAGAAAGCTAACATTCTTTTCATATTCATAGTTGACGGCAATTCCATATCTCTTGAAACTAAAGGAAATGGCTTTTCTTTCATGTCTTCGTTTTGGGTAAAGTACAAAAGTATGCAGGCTCTGTTCCTCTCAATGGTTCAGATAATCCGCAGAGGTTAAGGTATTTCCACGAAGTTTTTCCTTTAAGAGTTAATGCTTTTTGATGCCTCTCCTTCCACTCAAACTATAACGTTTCTTTTTTATTAAGTTATGATATTGGTTTCGCAATTAGTGCAAGTCACTAATTAAGAAGCGAAGATACGAGAATTCTAATAAGGACTTTGTTGTTTTCTTTAAACTTGTTGGAGGACGAAACTTTCATCGATTCTATGTTTCGCTGGTCTGGTGAAAATTCTGTTTCTATTTTAAAATCCTAAATACAAATGGAAGTTTGTAGATAAATGACATTTTGTTCAATTTTAATCCCTCATTATTTGCTCTAAAAGGGTAAAAACTTTCTTTAAGTTTATGTTCTGCCTTATTTTACCATGATTATGAACTATCTACATACACTTACTGGGGAATTGGTACTAAATAAATGGTTCAACGCAACTTGCATTGTCCTAGAGGTTAACTTGGGGCATTGCGGTGCCCAAATAATAATTGGTTGGCGAATATCTTTCTGGTACGAGCATTAATTTATTGTGTATTCGTCCTCGATGTCGAGGGATGATGAAAGCCATCGTATGTCAACACTAGTAATAAGTTGGGCCGCCTAGGGGACGAAATATTCGTAACGAGGGCAGTTGGGTATAACTCTGGGACGCTGTATGAGTTAAATTTATATTTACAACAGGAGGTTTGTTAGAGTTCTTTTTGGGCACATAGGTGAACTATGTGGGAATAAATGCTTTGATATAGTCTTTTTTCAAAGCCGCTATGTTAAAATTATCTATGTTTACAGGTAGAGAGTGGAAGTAGATAGCCTGTCTTCTAAAATGATCTTTGGAGCATCTGGGTAAGATTTATTTCAAACTCTGTATGGGCGACCAGGAAATGATCAATCATTACAAAGAACGTAAAGTCTGATAAATTACATTATCAAAAGTCAAGATAGTTCTTCCAATTAGGTTTCTTGTAAAAGTAAAAAAATTGCCTTTATTTACCTTAATATCTGTTATAGCTCTTGTATGCATTTTTCAATGTTTATCTCTGATAATTTTCTGAGAGTGTTACTATAAAGTAAGTCCTAATGTTATTCTCTGTAGCAATAAGCAGTTTTATTAAAATCTTCTTTTTCAATAAGTTTAAAATATGGAAGACATTTCATATTAATATTTAATTTATAAAGGTTTGTATCTAAATAAATATAATGCTCCAATATTAACTTCATTGTTTCTATGGGCATACCGAATTGATAGCAAAATTAAGTGGCCCTAAGGAAGAGGTGTTATATAACCTTCTTTCCATTCAAGATTCTTTTTCTCTAGGTTGATTCTATTACCATACAAGGAGAGAGGGTGCATTGGTTGTTCTATTAAATAAAATGTGAAATTCTATTACTATTCATCTGCTATGAGGTCATTTTTAACCGAGGGTTGTAATTTGTCTTGTTTTTTGATGAACAATTTATTCTTATGTTATTTATGTTCCATATGTTATTTTTATGCTATAAATATTAATGGTCCTTTGTAGGCTTTCTCCCAATGAAGCCTTGATGTAATAATTTCTTTGTAGGCTTTTCATTGAAGCGTGTGTTAATATGTGGTGGTTTTATTTTCTGGTTGGGGGATTAATTTGTGAGCCTGATGTTATTGTTTAGAGTTAATATACTTATTATTGTGGGTCCAAGTTATTTGGATATGGTTTTGTTAGCTTCTGAGTTTTGAATGTGCAGTTCTTGATGGCTTGTCGTTAGTGGTTATGTTTGTGCATTTGATTTCAGTGGATAAGTCTTCACTAATTTCGGTGGTGGTGGAGGAGGGTTGGGTGGTTTTGTTGTGTACTGTTTAGTTGTGTATTATTTCTCTTGTTCCTTTAGAGCTTTGTTAAAGTTGATTTGAAGTGATAAGGGGTTGTATGGTGTTTACGGTGTTGGTTGTAAGTTTGGTTTTGAGCTAAAGTACTGCTTAGTTGCCGGTTGGTTGTTAATATATTCCTTCAAGTCTCAGTGTTATCAGTTTTACCCCCTATTATGTTACTGTTGGTGTAGTTTAGAAGTAGATCAACTTCTCCTATAGGATGTGATCATCTGATTCTCCTTGGATCTTAATATGAGCCTCTTTTAAGAAGACAGTTTAAAATTACATTCTCTTTCTATTATTTTTTTTAATGCTATCACGTATATTAGACCAGGTTGTGCTTCCCTAATATTAGATAGGCTTGGAAAATCACGTTCGAACTCAATTCATGGACAATTCAAGATTATATTGTTGCGTGTACAAAAAATATTGACGAAAAAGATATATGAATCAATTTTGGGGGTCTTTAATAACCAAAGAACAGAGGTTTTATAAACTTTTTTCATTTAAGCATTGAATGTATTATTTTTTATTTACTGTGTCTATTTAATTCTCTGTCTTAATTTTGCCAGACTAATCAACTTTGGTTCTCCTTGTAGAAGATAGGGTTGAAATAATTGTCGTATCTCTTTCTTCTTCAGTCTTCAGCTTCAGATATTTTTATAATTTTGGTCGGCCTGATGATTAGAGATAGATGAATCTGGTGTTTTCTTGGGACTCTTCATCTTGAGTATGCTATGCTATTCTTAGAGTAAGAGTTTTGACTTTTCTGTTTGAAGTACTTCTTCTATCTTGATTTTGGTTACCCATTATAAATCAGTTGGGGTTAATTATATTAGTATCATACTTATTTTCACATTTTCATTGGGATCCCAACAGGGGCTATTCTGCAATTTCAGACGTGACCGGGCATGAATATTTTCTACTTAACTCTGAATAATGGTATTACCACCGTTTCTAGAATGATGACTAAAAGCTACATTTAGGATAGTATCCTGCCTTTATCTATTTACTTGGACGATTTCTGTACTAACTACCTTATTAAGTATATTTCTGGGAGATGGGCTTGTCTTTTTCCCCTGAAATTTAGAAATTATTTCTTTTTATTCTCGATACTTTAATAAGCTCCAAAGTGGTTATATTAGTTCCTTTTTTTCTACTTTTTGTCAGATTAATTAAAATTTTAACGAGATACATAACTTTTCCTTAGGCATTTTTCTATTTTGTTTTGCTCTAATGGTTAGTTTTGGAACAAGGCACTTCTTCTATTTGACTGAGTTTCTCCAAAATTTTCTACAAAACTCAAGTCTGGATTAAAGACTTTTTAAAATTTTTTTAAGTTTTATAATTTGAGTTTTTCATAATGCGTCTAAATCTTATGTCCATGAATTAGATATTTATCTGCTTTGAGTAAGTAATCCACAGGAGTATATATATCTGAGTTTATTTCTGATTTTCAAAGGAGATTATTTCCGTCTATGAATTAGTAAGACGTTACTGTGGTTCTTTGAAATTTTCATGAACTGTTTCATATACAGTAAGATTGTTGGCTTTTTATGGGTTGAGAAATTTCCATTGAATTAAAAGTCTGTCTGGGTTTAACCTAGAGAATGCTTATCTTCAGATTATTTGGGGGCCTGCGGAGTGGAATTAAGAAGGATTGTGGTCTTAGCATAGTCTAATTTTCTGTATTTTCAGTTGTTTAGCCTAACTGCCTATCTTCTCTGCAGTTGAAGATTAATCCTCAAACTTAATTCCGTCGCAGCTTGTGTTGGTATTTTCTTCATAAATTATTAATTCTTTAGCTAATTCATGGTAATGGAGGAATATTCCAGCGTTTGATAATATCCCTCACATAGGGGGTCATTATGGTATGGATTGTAACAGGATGCTTGTAGGAAGGTTTTTGCCATAGCTGTAGAGGTGGTTGTCTATTTAAAGGTTATTTAGAAGTTTTTGGGATGGGCCCCACTGATTCTGAGGTTGTTCTCATATAGGGTATAATTGGTTGGTTTGTACCAAGTTCCCACTAAATGCATCCCTATTTGTTAAAAATTTTGTTGGCATTCCAGGAAGGGTACGTTTTTCTTTTATATTTGAAGGGGGAGTGGCCCGATGCATTTAAATGGTATATTATCAAGTATTGTCAAAAACATTATCGCTTTGAGACTTGGTAATTCTTGCTGTAATTTTTTGTATTCTGGTTGATGCCAAGTCAAGTTCCCTTTGATTTGGGTTATAATGACATTGTATCAAATGTTTAGAACAGGGAAGTAGATATAATTGAGGAGTCCATATTTTGTGTGTGGGTTCTTATTTGGGATTTTGCTCCCCTGTATTTTTTGTTTCTGTCATAGTTTTTACTTCTGTTAATTTATGTTCTTCATCTTGATTACATTTTCTGTTCTTTCTCATTCATGTTTACCTGTTGGATATCATCTGTAAGTTTTATTATTCCCTTTCCTCTGAAGCTCCCCATTAGGGTCACTGGATCCGGTATGCTTTGAACCAGGTAGCAGGAATGAGAACAATGTCGAAATCGAAGGACAGTAAGACTATTGGTTAAAGGCATAGTCCTGATTAATTTAATATTAAGTATCATTAAAAATTAAGTCGTATTAATGTTTTTAAAATAAAAAAAAAGAACCTAAGTCTTAAATTTTTAAAAGTTTCAGAAAAAATAATTTTCAAATTTTTTTTAAATTTTTAAAATATTAATGTTTCAAATTTTTCATAAAAATTATATTGTTTAGAAAATTTCAATTTTTTTAAATTCAAAAAAAGTTTATATCAGTATTATTTAATTAATGATTAAAATTTTTATTCGATTTTAATTATATTAGTGTTTAGTTATCATATATTTAAAAGATTAACAATTTAATCATTTTAGTATAAGAAAATGTTCCCTACTCGAACTTATAAAATTTCAGCTACTAGAATTATAATAATTATTCTTTAAATTATTCTAATGTTAAAGTTTGAGTTATTTAATTAAGTTTTTAAATTATGAAGTTTCAAAAAAATATTGCCAAAAAAATTATCGTTCAATTATAATTTTTAATTAATCTGTAATTAATATAAGGAACTATCCTTTTCTATTCGTTTTTTAATGTTAAAGGTCATTCTTGGAAGTGATTTGTTTAAATTTCAAATTTTCAAGTTCTTCATCTGTATAATATTTTTAAGTTGGAATAATAATTTATATAATTTATTTTTCAAAGTTTATCATAATGTTTTTAATAATTTTGTGTAAGTTCAGTCATTAGTAAATTATTTTTAATTTGATAATATAAAATTCTTTTTTTTTAATTAGAAAATTTCTTGTTTTTAGGTATATATTTTTGTATTTTAGGTATAAGATTCTCCCTATCAATTGACTTTTTGAATTTTGATTTAATTTGCCTTTTTGCCTTGATGTCGGTACTCTGTGGGGTTGGGGGGGGCGTTTGACTCGGGTGTTGGTATTTGGTATAGTGTTTTGATGTCTAGGTGAAAAATTTTAACCTTTGATTAATTATTATATTTTCTATTAATTTGTAAAAATAATTTTATTATATTTTTATTTTTTTATTCTAAAGAATTTTTTTTTTCATACAAGTTCAAAGTTTGGGATGATTAAATGAATGATATATAATCATTAATTATCTATTTTATATATATTTTAAAAACTATATATTTATTATATCTATTATAATTATTATATAACAATTAAATATTTCATCGTGGCGCTACGACAAATATAATTAGTGCATAATTATAATGAAAAGTAATTAGTAGATTTTATAATCATAAAAGAAAAAAAGATATATAATATATATATATATATATTATAATATATATCTATAACGTGTGTGTGTGTGATGTGTGTGTGTGTGTGTTGTTTATGTCAAGAGAATAGCGCGGAGAAAGGGAAAAGGAATGGGGAAGAACTGGAGGAGAAATGAGGGGTCAATTGGGCAAAGTTTCAATACCTCAGTCTTGGAGAGCAATTTCTATTTCCTTGATTTGATCTCCCATCAATGACAATGCTCCACTTCTCCGGATACTCAAATATCACGCCTATTTTTTCTTCCCTCAGAATACTCTGACGTCACGCATATATAATTGGATAAGCATACAATTCTGCGCAATGATTTCATTATTTTGTCATTTTTTAATTGTCGTATTGTATGCTGCTGCAAGTTTTTGCCTGCTTTAGTACTTCTTACTGCTCTAATTACTTTACTAATTATGATAAACGAAAAAATCTTTTCACTAAACTGATTTACTAATCTGTATTTTCATTTAGTAAAAAAAAAAAAATAATGTAATCTAATTTAAGTGCTCAATTATTAACGCTAGTTCCAATAGTTTTATCTAATATTTTAGTTAACATATTCTTAAACATATAAAGAAAAAAATGAATTAACGATTTTTTGTAGTTTTTCCGAGTAATCCAGTGTTTTTTAAATAAATAAAAAAAACAACATCGAAAAACGGAGCGTATTCTGTCATTACCAAAAATAATTCTTTAACATAATCTTTATATTAAATGTCTATAGAATTTTAGGTTATTTTCTTATTTTTACTCCATTAATATTAAGAGCTTCTTTCTATGGATTATCTGGGGAATTTATCAGTCACCTAACCATTTTTCAAAATTTGTTTTGTAATTTTTGGAAAAAGGACAATCATAGTATAATTAAATGTACATAAATACAATGCCATCTTTACCTGATAATGAACTAATATATATTTGCATTATACTTTTATGTGGTTTACTTGATAGCATGCCAAATGGTACAATTTCCTATTCTAAATTTAAACTTTAGTGTGAATTTTGTTTTTTTTCTCAAAATAATTTTTGTTACTTACACCATTTTAATGGATTTTCCACCTTTAAACTGCTTTGGCAAAGGTTTAAGATTTGGGAATTGTTAGTGACAGAAGTCACGCCTCAAGAAATATTGGTAAAACGTGGGCAACTTGTAGATAAAGATTTCCATTGGTTCGTGCAAGAAGCCTGAATTTCATCAGACCAGTAACTATTTTGATGATTGAGAGATTAGACCTTCCCAATATCCGACGCAAGCGAAGCCAATGTGGCTCTATTATTCGAGAATTCTTCCTTTCATCAAATTGGCACAATGGAGGTTGTGCAACAGCATTCCCCTTCACCGCACAGGGCTGTTGCCAACCTAATTACTCTGAAAAATTATTGGTCAAAAAAACCTATATAAAAAACAATAGGAAATACAATATAAATGATGTCTTGTATATATTTGTTTTACTAATTTAATTAATAAGTATTTTTTAATTAGTTAATTAGTAATTAAATATTAATATTCCAAATTTCTATATGAATCTTTCCTACATAGTATGAAAAAAATAATAATATAAACTTCTCCAATTTTTTCCCCCTTATAAAAACTCTTCGGGAAAAATTGCCATATTTATATATTTCAATAACATGAACAAATCTTATCCCATTAATATGGATACATTTTACCTTTAAAACAATAAAAATTGCGTAGGCTGTAAATATTTTTACAAGATTATTCTTATTTTATTATTCTTTTTATATTTATTATTTTATTATTACTATTTATTATTTAATTATTGATTATTATTTTTATTATTATTATTTTATTATTTAAATTTTTATTTATTACATATTACCAACGAGGAGATATTCATCTATATGGTTGTAAGTGAGAAACTTCCTTTGCTCGTCTCACTGATTTTTAATCTGTTTTCTTTATATTTAATATATTATAATTAAAAGAAAAAGGAAACAGAAGACTTTGGGCATAATTATATATGATATAAAATATCTATATTAATTTTAAAAGAATGTATATTATATATATTTTGATTTTTAAGAAACTTATAATCTAATTTTTCCGGCAGCTTGACAACCTATTAGCGGCTTATTTTTAGTGTTCTAGTGGTTGTTAGACCAAATATGATTTTTCCTATGATACCCCTTTTAAATTGTTTTCTCCATAACCTCTCTAATCCTACTCTATTCCTTAAACCCATAAAGTTTCTCCTCCTATTCCTCACGATCTCATCGGTCTTTCTTCTTTCCTAAGTGACGTAAATATTTTCTGACTCATAATTAGATTTAAATCTAGATTGATTCAATAGAATATTATGGAATAGATTAGACTTTATTTCGCATCCATGTATTACAATTTTATGAAAGAAAATTCGATGCAAAATCCGTATAAAAAGGTTTAAATGAAAGTTTTTAACAAAATGTTGAATGTAGAAATGGATTATTGAAGAAAATTTGTTTTTATGAATGGTAGGTTTAAGTATAAGAACCGAGTTTTGATTTACAAATGATTGTGAAAATAAATTTCAATAAGGATTTTTTACAATTATATATTTATATTATATATAGTATATAATATATATAGTATATATATATAATATTATATAATTATATATATATTATATTATATTATTATATAATATATATAATTATATTTTATATATATATATATATTATTATATATATATATCTTTATATATTATATTATATATATATATATATCTATATATAATAATATATATATATAAATATTATATATAATATATATATATTATATATATTTAGTATATAATTTATATATATTATTATATATATATATATAATATATATATATATATTTATATATATACATATATATATTTTATTATATATAATACATATATTAATATATTATCTTTATATATATATAATATATATTATATATTAATATATATATTATATATATTATATATATATTATACTATTTTATATTATTTATATATAGTTATTATATATATATTTATCGCATATTGTGGTATATCTAGAGATTTAGTAAATGAAATGATAGAAATGGAATGTTTTCATTAGCCTCGCGAAAGTTGATGTTTAAAGTACCAAGAATAAGGTTAATTTAATTTCGACACTTGACAGTTCTCCTGATATATATTATATATATATATATATATATATATCTATATATTATATATATATGTAAATATTATAATTATATATTTAATTTACACTATATGTTATATTTAAAGCTGATCCAACTTCTATAATCCGGGTATCGTAATTTAAGGATTGAAAGTAAGCACCAGGTCCAGACAACATTGGAAATTTTATTGAAATAAGGCTTTTGAAAACAGTTTTGGAGCTGTCCAGTTTCCTATACAGGCTGGGAATAAAAGAAAAATATTATATTTGACAAGTGGACTAACCAAGTATGAAAAGTTATAGCCCTAAATTAAATGTTTGAACTAAAAAAGAAACTTTTTTAGTAAATAAAATGTTAATTATCTTTCCTATTTATACACCATCATTGATGTTTTTATTCACAGCGAGCCAGGAAACTCAAATTTCAGAATAAATTGGCACAAATTGATAACAATAATAATAGATAATTAAATATCAATAAAATTTACACTAAATGGGTAATCCAAAAAAAAAAATAAAAATAAACTCTTGAAAACAAACAAACTTACTAGATATAACATCAAGGATGCAAACCAACAAGTATGCAAAAACCTTCATTAATCGCATGGTCAAGTGTAACAACTTGAACAGTAGCCATAAGGTCTTAAAGGGGTTTAATATTCTCGATGTGAGAGATCTAGAATGTGTAAGTTGGTTATTGAGGTCGTAGTTTTGGAAAGTAAATTAGAAAAATTAGTGAATATTCAAAGGGTGATGGCGTGTGTGTGCAGATCACGTTGGCTCAATTTTTAATACTTTCTCAATCTTGATACAAATTATTTTCAATTCTTCACATAAATAAGCATATTCTGTAACAAGAAAGGACCCTGCTGCTTCCCCTCCGCATCTGTCAAATTTATAATTTAGGCTGTGGTGGCTGAATGCTACTATGTTGGTAAGTATAGGCCAAATCGTGTCAGAGTGGATGAGAGATAGAGGTGTTTCCACATCGTAAAATTTATTCTCAATAGCCCTTCTCACTCATGTCATACGTGATCATGCCACCCTCGATCACCTTTTAATTTCACTAATTTACCCCCCTTCTATATCTTGTTCAAACTGACGACTTCAATAACCAACCTTACCATTCGTAGAAAATCTCTCCACTCGCAGAAGAAATTAAACCCTTTTAAACTGTGATTATGGCCGGACCTGTTAGTTTTGTTATCTCAACTGACCAGTCTGTTATTAATGAAGTGTTTTGCGATGACTTGTGTTGTCTTTGATCCTTGAGGTGTTTATATTTCTAGTAAGTTTGTTTTGTTTTCAGAGTTTATTTTTTTTATTTTTTTTTTTTTGAGATTTCCTATTGATTGTAAATTTTATTTATTATTTATTATATTTATTATTGTATCGAATTTTTTGTGCTAAGTTTATTATGAAAGATTTGAGTTTCGGCTCGCTGTTAATAAAGAAATAAAGTTTTAAATAGATAATGATAAACTTACTCTGTTATTCTTTATGACAAAAAGTTTTTTTTTGTTTATTCAAATTTAATTTAATGTATAATTTTCGCACTATTGTAGTCCACTTAGTTCAAACATATATAATATTTTTCTTGTTTTTCCCCAAGCCTGATTGGATGGAAACTGCATGCTTTCCGAGAACGTTTGTTTTTAACGCTATTATTAATAAAGATTTTCATGTTGTCTTTGTTGAGAAGCGGGGGGAGGGGGGAGGGGGGGCGGGAGCTTGGTGCTACTTATTTCATCCTTAAAATATTTATACGTATACTATATATATATATATATTATATATTTTATATATATATATATATTATATATATAATATACTTTATATATATATATTTATATATTATATATATATTAATATATAATATATATATTATAGTTAGTATTATATATATATTATATTTATAATATTTTATATTAGATATATATTATTTATATATATATAATATATTATATATATATAGGTGTACTATTATATATATATATATATTATTATATATATATATATATCATTATTATATATATAGATATTATATATGATATTATATATATATAGTTATTATTAATAATATACTATTATATTATTAAAATGATTATAGTTATATATTATTATATATTATTATTATATTATTTTCTGTTTTTTCTTTGTAATCTTTAATTTAATT
>JABUQX010072427.1:0-5000 GCA_015478945.1 Trachelipus rathkii
TAATATATATTATATATATATATATAATATATATATATGTAAGCACTCCATTAACTTTGTAAAAATTTTTAATTATGTTCGTACTTATGCTAAGATTTGCGCGAGCAAAAATTTTAGCATAAGTCAAAGTGAAAATATATAAAACTCGTCCTTTTGAGAATGCTCTTCAGTCAGAATTATAGAGTCAGAAAATATTAAAAATCAAAAGAAATCTCACTCAAGATACCTCTCCAGAAATCCTCCCGGCAAGATCGATAAACTTCAAGGAAAGGCTGCGACTCGAATTTCATATCACAAACACAAATCCTCGCATAAAAAAGGGTGGAAAACGCGCCGCTGGAAAAGGCTGTGACTACCAATTCGCCTAAGAAGAAAGAGTATATCTCAACAGAAGGGAACTTTTGTCAACTTTACTTTTTAATTGAATATCTTTATTACTTATGTTGAATAAAAACATCATTTTCAAATATGATTTCTAAATTACCATCCTCTTATATAGGGGCTTGCTCACTAAATAAGAAGCTACCACTCTACAAAATAGAGGCCTATATAATTGGTGAACCCGAGAAGAACACCCAAGTACTTCAATCAACTCCTTCTGAAAAACAAACAAAATGAAGAAAAAGAAAAAACTGCAATAACACAAAATCCCAATCAAAACACTCCGAGAAAATGACTCAAGCAAATGAATATTGTCAACACGAACTTCAATTTTCATTTTTAATAAATTTTAGAATATGGAATTCCCCTTTTCACAACTATCACAGTTCGAGATTCATCGCTAGACATAGCAACTTCCTTTACGGTATGGACTTCTTTCATCATTTTAAGTTTGGATTATGGGCAAGAAAATTCTTTTGGATTCCACTACGACTTTGAATTCCTTTCGAATTCTAAATTGGTTTGTGACCGCTCCCTTTTATGTATGAAGAATTTTTTTCAAATAAAGTACCTAAATTTCAAGGCAACTTCGCCTCTACATATGTAACTTCCTTTACGGTAGGGATTTCTTTCATCATTTTAAGTTTGGATTATGGCAGAAATTCATTTTTGGGATTCCATTACGAACTTGATTCCTTTTCGAATTCTAACTGGTTCTGTGACCGCTCCCTTTTTTTGTATGAAGAAAATTTTTCAAATAAAGAACCTAAATTTCAAGCAACTTCTTGGCCTTCAGCATTGTAACTTCCTTTACAGTATGGATTTCTTTTCTTTTCAAAATTCAAAAATTTTTTTTAAAGTTTTGGGGATTTGGCAGAAATTTATTTATTGGATTCCACTACGAACTCTGATTCCTTTTCCGAATTCAAATGGTTCTGTGACCGCTCCCTTTTATGTATGAAGAATTTTTCAATAAAGGACCTAAAAACTTCAAGCAACTTCGTCTCTACATATGTCAAGGAATGTTTCTCTCGAAACTACAGCTTTGAAAACTATTTACGTGCGCATGTGATCAAATCAGGGATACATTAGAAACGGCCTATACTAATGACTTCCCTGGATTCAATGGTTCGATCGATGTGGCCTATTTAATAACTTGTGAAATAATTTAATTGTTCATATCCATATTATGTATAAATATTTTTTGTATTTAAATGTTTGTCATGTTTGTTTATATCTAACGGATATAACCAAATATGCTTATGTTTAAAATGCCCTTTATTTTCTTATATATAACATTATTGAATTTTTATGTATTCAAATATTTGTATGAATGTTTAGATCTTCGGATGTAACCAGTTATGATCGTATTTGAATATTTACATTCTTGTATATTATTTTTGCCCTTCAAATGTTGTTATAAGTCTCTACTTATGTCTTCGGACAAAATTAGATATGTTTGCATTTGAAAGTATACTATGTATTTTGTTATTATTCTTGGTTATATATTATTATAACCATACTTTCTCACTCTCGTGTTTAGCGCAGGAAGTAATGTAGCACTCCATTAACTTTTGTAAAATTTTTAATTTATGTTCGTACTTATGCTTAAAGATTTGCGGAGAGCAAAATTCTAGCAATAAGTCCAAAGTGAAAATAATAAAACTCGTCCTTTTGAAGATGCTCCTCAGTCAGATATAGGTCAGATAAGTTATTAAAAATCAAAAGAAAATCTCACTCAAGATAATCTCTCCAGAAATCCTCCCAGAGAGATAAACTTCAAGGAGAAGGCTGCGACTCGAATTTCCACCACCAATTTTCGCAAAAAAAAGGGTGGAAAACGCGCTGAAAAGGCTGTGACTACCAATTCGCCTAAGAAGAGAGAGTATCTCAACATAATGAAGGGACTTTTGTTACTTTACTTTTATTGAATATTTTATTACTTATGTTGAATAAAAACATCATTTCAAATATGGATTTCTAAAATTACCATCCTCTTATATAGGGTGCTTGCTCACAAAAAGAAGCTACCAACTTAGCAAGTTCGACCCTATATATATATATATATATATATATATATATATATATTGAGAAATATTATATTGTATTTTATATATAATATAATATTATAATATATATATATATATATATATATATATTATATATATAATATATATAATTTACATTTGCTTTAGGTGAATTTTTTTTGGCCTAGGGCGGAATGAATGCGTGAGACACCCTGTATAAATATATATATATATATATATATATATATATATATATATATATATATATATATATAACATAGTATATTACATCTAAATATATTTAAATTATATTGTTTATAAGTATATATATATTTATATATATTATATATTATATATATATATATATATATATATATATAAGAAAGTAAATAAAATAAAATATATCTACATTTTCAATGCTAAAAGCAAAAAAAAGTTTGGAATCGAAGAAAAAATATGAACATACTGAAAAGCTAATATTATTATTATTATTATTATTATTATTATTATTATTATTATTATTATTATTATTATTATTATTATTATTATTATTATTATTATTATTTTATTATTATTATTTTCTTTTTATGGGCCCGACAAAAGCTACCAACTATAGATGTGCCCCGGTAGCACCTTGGTATAAGCATCGTCTTGTAAAAAGATAGACCCTTTTTCGTATTCGGGTTCATCCCAAATCACTCATTATGTTTCATTTTGTCAAAGCTAAAAATTTATATTGTGCTTAAGAAAATGTTAGATTATCATGGTTATTCATCAGTAAACTAAATTAAATATATTAAATTTAAAATAAATTTAAACTTATCGAGAGGGTGGTGACGTCATTCGTAAATCTTATGAAGTTTATGTGTTGTGTTTGTTTGTCTGTCTGTCTTTCTTTCTGAAGGGTTGGCTGTTTGTGTGTTCACCAGGGCACGCGGACTCAAACGTAGCAGCGAAACAGCATCAACTATAACAACAAACCATCCTCATAACCCACATGAACAACAACAAAAAATAAAACCCTCACCGAGTTTCGCAATAGATCCCATCCACGGTAAAAGGGGCGTAACAATAAAGACAAGCAATAAGGACTAATAATAAAGACGAGTTAGACCCATGGAAAAGTGTAGCGCCTCGGCGCTCGAACCAGCGTACCGCAACAAAGCTCTTTGTCTGTCCTCTTTCCTACTACTAGGAGGTCATCACCTCTTTATCTGAGAGTTTCATTAAGTATACTATGATTTTCTTTATTGACCAAGCAAATTTCTGGCCTCGAGGAGGGAGGATGGTTGGTAATTCATACCCCTTGCCCCCTTAAACACTCCCGCATTTACAAACATCTTCACTTTCTAATTTGTAATGATTTGGTCTTCCTCTTCTTCATTACACATTCTTCTTATGCTTGATTTACTCTCCTTTGTTGAAATTTTCATCAAGTAATTATTGCCATTATAAACATTATCATTTTCATTTTCTTGCTTTTTTTATTATTTTACATAATTTTTCAATTTGCAGTGACGCACCCAGATTTGATATCAATGCACATATACTATTAATTACTGCCAACATAACACTAAGCTTTTAGGTATGGGATATTATTGAAGAGTCATAAGAAAATATATACTAAAATGTCAGTCGAGCGTTGGCTACATTTAAGATACTGTAACGCAAACAACTACTAACGATGAAACACCCAGCTGCTTCAAAGGATAGTTAAGAGAGGTGTAATATTTTAATTTTAGTGTAAAAAAAATATATTATAGTGAAAGGAATCACTTTTATATTAAAAGAATTTATTAGTGATAAGGTAATATGACTTACTTCACTCAAATTGATAGAAGGAATAGATGAATCGGGGTCACGTGATATTTCTGTCCAATATTCCTTAATTAGTCGGTCAAGTATACCTGTTGACGTCATCTTCGACATGCTGGTAAAAAATGAAAAATACAACAATTAGTGGAGGATAGCAAACATTAGTATGAAGTCTTATTAATAAGCTAAAAGCAGCTTTAAAAATTTATAAAAATATTATACACATGATCTCTATAGTTCTTAAATTTTGGTAATGATACAATGAGGTATGTTTTATATTATGTATTAATTTCTAAATAGGGATTGTAAAAATATAGCATAATGGAGCACCTATATTGAAACGAAGATAGATTATAGGGTCAATTATAGAGGATGGGTAAGTGAGATTAAAGCACCACTTTTTCAAGAAATGTAGATTTAGTTATATACTTTTATTTTATGCAAATCTGTGTCACCACCAAACAGAGTGATAAAATGGAAGATAAAAGAGTTTTAGGTAAGAGTATTAGAGCTTCTAGCTTCTTGGAAATCAGCTTAAATAGAAATATAAAGAAATCTTTTCAATAAATACAAAAGGAAAAGACATATTAAGATTTTTGTAAAATAGTAGAATATATATATGAATTGCATATTTTCGAAAATGGAAGACTAGTATGATATCGTGTCAATCATAGATGTATGATGACATTGGGTCCGTAAGGATTTAAAATATTATCGTCTTCTCTCCCAAAATTTGAAATGCGTAATTTTTGATTCATTCAAAGTGCTGTATGATTG
>JABUQX010072427.1:7500-12500 GCA_015478945.1 Trachelipus rathkii
TATATATATATATATAATATATTATAATATATATATATATATATATATATATTATATATATATATATATATATAATATTTTGTTGAGAAGTTCGCATTCCTTCGACGATAGATATTTGTAGGATTGATACCTATCTTGTTCTTTACAAAGTGGAGCTAAATTATACCTGTCTCACCGAACCCGAAAAAATTGAGACCTGAGGTCACTTCTAAAAAAATCTGTCTCAATAAGCCTAAGAGACGGAAGTATCCTACATTCCTTTGGTATACAGACAGTTACAACTGCAACGATATACAAACTAAAACATCAAGCTCCCAGTAGCAAGAAACATACCTGCAATATACTTTTGTCCAAAGGTTTTTGAAAAAAAATGAGAATATAGATTTGACACGAGTTTGCAGGGAAACATAAAATCAGTTCGCATAAAGAAATAAGGGGCAATGTAATCAAGGAAATTAACTTCCTTAAATATAGCAGTGATTGAACAGTAGGTTTTCCGGTGGTAGTTTTTTTTTTAACCCCAATCCTCTTAGGAACTTGTTTCGAAAAAAAAATAATTTTTTTCAGAGAAAGATCATGAGAAGAAAAAGAGTTTCAATTCAATTTTAAACTAAGAATACAGAAAACTGATACGGGTTTTTCAAAGTAATTAAAATCGTTTGGGAAGTTCGTGTTTGAGTCTATAGAAGAAGCCACTAAGTTAAAAACAATTTTTTGTCCTCCTTTAAATGCGCGAAAATATCAAGAGGTTGGTCTCTCAGTGTCGACTCTCCCAAGGATCAGATATTTTTTTTCTTAAATGAAAGATTTACAGTAACGTGGTATCATCATAAATAAGATTTGATTTAGATGAGAATGACAATTAAATAAAAGGTCATTTATTTTGTTGGGGAAAGAGGACGAGATTCAGTGGAGCGCCTCTACTGTTTGATCTAAAGGTTAAACAATGTTAGTTTAAAACAGCAGCTATTAAGCGAAATTAAAAAAATGGAATAGATCCATTAAATATTAGAGAGAAGATAGATACTGAACGCGAAAAGATTTTAAGCCAATTTTTTTGCCAGCTTCTATCTAAATCTTTCAAAGAATTTCAGCAAAATATCGAGAGAGAGAGAGAGAGAGAGAGAGAGAGAGAGAGAGAGAGAGAGAGAGAGAGAGAGAGAGAGAGAGAGAGAGAGAGAGAGAGAGAGAGAGACTAAATTATTTCAAGAAAAGCTATGTGACGCATAAATACAAATGTGTGCAGCATACTTCAGGAGGACGTTAGCGAAACCCTTAATAAAAAGCAAGCAACTGTTGCGGTTTGAAAAACTCTGAAAGTACCTTAGAACACAACCTCTTGAACGCTAGCTTAGGAAAAGCAACATTTTATCCTGAAAAGGAAAGATCGCAAGAAAAGAGAGAGCAAAAATTTGAGCAAAGTTATTGATGCATTTAACACTTCCTGGTATTCTCTTTTATCTTAAGAAATACGAAAATGCTCAATGGTCAACTGTTCTGTGACCATAATCTCAGCATCTGTTATATGTTTTTGGGTGAGAAGTCGTTCAAACTGAATGGAGTAATGATGAAGAGTTAATATTTGAAGAAGTGTTAGAGAGAAGGCAATTAATGAAAATTAGAAAATGTGTTGGAGATAGAACACAAGCATTGACAGATTTAAAGATGAACGATTGTCGTAAACAACATCTGCAATGAAACATCCGGAAGGGAAACCACTCAAGTGTTGATACTGCAAGACGAAAATGTTAAGTGAAGCAATGATTGGTTTTCCATATATTTAAATCAACATCAAAAAAATCACCGAAGTGTCGAAGGACAGAGGTTCCAAAGTCAAAGACAGGGTAAATGATGCTACAATATAACATTTTTTACGAAAACTATGCTGGTGATAAATGATGAGATTATAAGAATCAAGATATTTCCAAATATTAACATTTGTCAAAGATTCGATAAATCTATGATACCAGAACTAAAGTAGTAAGACGATAGTTTGAGAATTTGGAGAATTTATGGGTACAGACTTAACTAGCCAACTCTTCCAGCTAAAAGGAAAGGTAGAAGTTGCTTCTAAAAATAAAAAAGTTTACCAAAGAAGTGTATAGGTTTAGAAACACAATATGAGAACCGCAGGAGGAATTCAATCTTTGTCATATGATTTCTTAGTAATAGGCATAGAGACAGCAGAAATCGTACCTTTCGAAGAAATTATAATTTTCGAATATATATGAATTGGGAATGGTGGAGAAGGTAGAACACCTCCTGAAACTCCTTAAATAAACGCATAATCAAAGGTTTGAGAGAAAAGCTCGGCTTTTAACTGAAAGTATAAAAGCAGTGATTCCGTCGGAGTAAACAACAAGAAGGATGAAGGAAAAAGCAGTGTTAGAGTTCACATTTTTAGCAAAATGTCAGAGAGTGGGTGAAGAAGGTGAGCTGGAAAGCTTTAAATTTTTACTGACAAGAGAGTTCTTAGGAGAACTGAGAAAAGATTTTAAATTCTATAAATTTTTAGATTTTTGGGATGAAATATAAATTACACAAGTTTCTAGAGTTTAAAAATTTTCAAAATTAACTAAGGAAGTCTCCTTGCTGTTTACAGTACAAGACAAAGTAAAGTAAAGGCAAAGTTTATTAGGATTATTTAAAGTAAAGCGAATAGAAATGTATGCCTACTTTTACAGAGAATCAGCTCGGATATGCTCTCTGAAAACTTCCCTGGACCCCACTTAATGAAGCACTAAAATTAAAACGAAAATAAAAAAATTACGACCGAAAGACTGCGATTAGCAAGATCAAAGTAAAAAAAAATGTTCATTCGCCGATGCTAAGATCCGTTCCTACTGCAAACTTGAAGAGATAAACCTAACAGAAAGAACAATATGATTGGAAGAACATAGAGGTTGAAAGAGTTTGACTATATATATATATATATATTATATATATATATATATATATATATATATATATATACTATATATATATATATATATATATATGAGAAGGTAAAGGAGCGATAGCAAGAAATATTTTATACGATTTTTGGTACTTTATTAAATTTTATCCAGTTTAATAATATTTATTTTCTAAGTTAAGTCACTTCACAGTTAGGTTAAGCTAGGTTAGGTTAAGTTACTTTAGGTTACATAGATTTAAGTAATAATATGGATTTTCTTATTTAATATTTTTATAGGTGTGAAGCTCTTTTATTAAATTGAAATTTTATTTTGACTTTGCAAAAAATAATAAAACGTACATTATTATTTCATTTTTTATTGGAACGAAAATTCCTACCAAATATTTCTTGCTACACTCATTATACCTTTGCCATATATATATATATATATATATATATATATATATATATATATATATATATATATATATATATATATATATAATATATATTATATATATATATTTTTTACTATATATATATGGTTGAAGTTTACATAGCCAGTTCCTTAAAAAAAAATTTGTTGTTGCCAGTTTGCTATTTATTTGTGTGTTGTGCTCGAAATCATAGACTTCGGCTACTTTTTTATAATAATTTGAAAAAATTGAAATCTTTAATTAGTATATATTTCAGTTTGATTAGGCTAAGTAAGGTTAATTAAGTTATTTAAAGTTAGATAGATTTAAATAAATAATTAGGACTTGTTTTTTTTAATATTTTTATAGGTTTGAAGTTCTTTCACTGAAATAAAATGTGCGTGATATCGAAAACGGGGGCTACTTTTTTTCTTATAATTTGAAGCTAAGATTGCGGTTTTCATTGTTGTACGAAAAAAGAATTAATTTTAAATTTAGGCACCGGTGTTACCGGGAGCCCGGGGGCGGTCTGCAGTGCATTCGCCGCAACGTGTATCCCACCCTACGGTATTCGTTAATTAAAAAAAAATGTCATGGCGTCTACATTCATTCTACAAACTTTACGTACATACATCAAATTTAAACTGAAATAAACTGCCTAAGCTTACTCATTTTTATAAGCTTAGGTGTGAAGTTCAAAAAAAAATATATATAGTAATTTCTTTTTGCTTTTTATGTTAATGTTAATTAAATTACATTTAAAAATTCAGCATTTACAAAGGAAGTTTGTTTTTCTGTTTCAAATTTTTCACTTCTGATTTTCTTTCATTTGAAAAATACCTCGCCGATTAATTTTGTTGGTAGAAAATTTGCATGATCCATATATTTTATTATATTTATATTTATATTATTTATATTTATATTTATATATATTATATATATATATATATATATATATATATATATATATATATATATAATATATTATATTATAATATATATATATATATATATTATATATATAATATATATATATATATATATATATCAGAGCTGGGCGTTGCGCCACCAAGTTGCGCCTATGCGCCTATGGCGCACTATCAAATCGTAGGCGCAAAGGCGCATAGGCGCAACAATTTTTTAAAAGGCGGACTAAGCAAAGGCGCACAGCCAATTCTGTGTGCCTATAGCCGCGCCTATGAAAAACAGGAACAAAGCATATTATTACTCCTTAAAGGTTAGGACTTAGAAATTTTTATCCAAACCTGTATAATTCGAAAATCTAGTGTAAAAACATATACTATTATATTTTATGCATATATATAGTATATATATATATATATTAAATATATATATATTATATATATATATATTATATATAATATATTATAGTATAATATATATATATATATATATATATATATATTATATAGTATAATATATATATACTAGATATATATATATTACTATATATTATATATTATATTATATATATATATATATTTAATATATATAACTGGTTTCAGTAGTCCTTAACTACAAATAAATTGGGAACTATGGCTCTGAAGATTTTCAACTTCTGCAGCGCTCGAGCTGAACCTCCTGGGGGAAAACATGGATCACAAAAGGACATGGAGGAGGAAAGGACGTGTAGATATTAGTTTACGGTGTTTTAATTACAAAAAATT
>JABUQX010072427.1:15000-17546 GCA_015478945.1 Trachelipus rathkii
TGTACATGCTAAGTGTCGTAAATCCTACAAACATTAAAGGGTGGTGGAAAAATGCTTCTGTTAGCATTGGTTGAAGATCGAGTGTTCCAGAATTCAATTTTAAGACGAAATGTGTACTTGTGCTGGGGGAGATGCATCCGAAGAATTTAGTAGAAAAAAATTAAAAAAAAGTTGTAAAAGGTGATCCCATACACTGTGTGAAAATATTGAACTATAAGGAAAACGCTATTGAAGCCACATGGAAAAGAACGGACGCATGGGGAGGAGATAATTTTACGTATTAGTAACGTAAGTGATTTGGTTGCAGCTGGAAACACATTCGTGCATGGAAAAACATTTTCGTGGTACTTTAGGTCGTTACAGTAGTGGTTGGCTCGAAGATTTTTTCTAGTGAAAGACTAGAAAATAGCTAACAGTGAATACCTGAACACATTTGGCACGATTTGGCATGAGGAGTTATCCTAAGCACAGACGCATCGAATTACGGAACCAGAGTCGTTCTTGTACAACTCGATAACCAAGGCAAAGAAAACCCTATTACTTTCACCTCCGAAGTGCGAAAAGTCATATGTTCTATAGAGATAACTTTATATATATATATAGGCTACTTATATTTATATAGGCTATATATTATTATACATGAAAATGATATAGTATATATATATTCTTCATTCCAGCTCCGTGCCGACCTATTTTGTAGAATACACCGATCTTAGTGCCTACCCTAGGTTACTGGGTAACGGGATCGATTGTGTATATTAGAAGGTTGCTAGGGATGCTTCCTTCTACGAGTTATTACCCTACCCCCTTTCTAGCCTGTTTTCTAGCAAAGAACAGTCCTACGTCATAGACACATCCGATTTGGTGTCCTACTCCTAGGGTTATAAGGTATGAGGCAGTCGAATTAGTGTATATTAGAAGATGCTCTGGGATGCTTCCTTCTACGAGTTAGATCCCGCCAACCCCCTTCACTACCCTCCTAGAGCGATAATATCGCATACTGATGAACCGGGAATACAACCAGACGATTTGTAATTCGATTAGTACATAAATCGACACTGTTGGAATCGATTCCTGTGGTTGTAACGACCCGGAATCGATTTCAATTCCTAACAAGAGTTAGTATTAGACATTACCCTACCCCCCTTTCCTAACATTTTTTTGCTTCTTGAGCTATGAAGCCGAGCTGTGTTGTCTAGTATGGTTTGAGGTATGCCGAGTCGAATGCCGCTATTGCCAAGCGTGGCGTTTTAGCCGTTGCGTTTTAGAAACGCACCCAACATGGCGTTTTTTACGGTAGATATAGCGTACCCTCGTCAAAAAACCTATTCATGCGGGGTGTCAAACAGGGGTAGAATGTCTCAAAAATAAGATTTCCGTAGTTACTTTCCCGAACGCCAGATTCCCCAGGGCCCAGCCGGGGGTCATTTATGGTCAAGAAATGAGACAAAATGACATATCTAGCAAAAGAGGGTTAGAGTCATTCGTCATCTTTCTCCAAACTGGTATGTTCTTCCCTATATGTTGCAACTTGTTGTATCCAATGTTTTCAAGTCCGTTACGTCAAAGGGGGGTGGGGCCCCAGCCCCCTTAATTTTAAAAAATGGACTTAGAAAACTACTAAAAATTGGTGAGTGTATAGAAGAGAATAAAGAAATAGAATGGCTATGTTAACTTATTGGCGAACCATATGGGGCCGGAGCCGAGCTGATGGTGCGGGTGCCAGAAATGGAATTTCTGCTCCAAGCTACATATTAGAACAAATGAGGTGCTACATCTATGTTTTCAACGTGTAGAATTCATTTTGAGGGTTTCAGAACCCAAATGAGTTCGAGGACCCCTCCTTGAAGGGGGGTTCCCCCTGAAAAAAGAAGAAAAAGCTTAGAAAAGAAGACGAAAGAAGATGAATGTAGGAAAAGAAGAGAAGGAAGAAAAAGAGGACTCGCATGGCGGACCAAATGAGTGATTGTATGTGTAAGTACCCGACAACGGTGTGGAGCCGGTGCGGTTGCGCAGAATTAGTAAAAATGTACTTAACATCTTGATATTAGTGACTTCGATATTGTTTTTAATAACATAGATCTCATTTTTGAGGTTTCCCAAAACTCTCAAATGAGTCTGAGAACCCCTCTTCAGGGGTTTCTACTGAAAAAAGAAGAAACAGCGGTGAGGAAGATGCATTATGCTGAATCACGGTTTCAACTCTCTAAACGATCGCAGGGTAGGCAAGACCGAACGCGTGGTTGCCCCGTGCCCGCAGGCGCGCCCCCGCCGCCCGCCGCGCGAGCCCGCAGGCGCAATATTATGGCGCGCACGCTAAATATATTTCGTAGTTGTAAACGTTAATTAAAAATGTTTACATACTTTGTATTTTCTTTTCAAGTAATTCGTTTTTCTGTACTATAAACAGTTATTTATTTTTATAAATTCTATTTCTTATTTTTTATTTATACAAAACCCTTGTTCACTGTTAAATTTTTTGTAATAAAACATATTTTTTTCTACACTTTAAAGCTATAACTCAATAGGGCAGTAGCGCAAATAGC
>JABUQX010072428.1:0-30369 GCA_015478945.1 Trachelipus rathkii
CAACCTTTCTCCTCAAATGTTCGTACTCGCAGCTGCCATACCTCAAACACTCCATGTGGCAACCATTCCAAAATCTAACCACATCCTATTACCCTGCATGATGCGATGCTTTCTTATATCAACGGATGCCACTTGCTGTGCTCAATTTTCTCTATCTACGCCCCCTAGTCACCGTCCATGCTACCTATAAAAAATTTTTTTTCGGTCTCCATATTATCAGTAGATGTAAATTATTTTCGAGCACTTGTATCCATGTCCCCTCTCGAGAACTCGCTTTCCTATCTGCAAAACCCATTCCTACTCTTCAGCCTCTTCCCTAGCCTCACCCTTCCAAACCCAGAAATCATCCCTTGCTTCGCTTCTACTTTGCATCCCTCTCCTCCTAGCATACCTCTAAGTCTTTCCTTAAATAAGAGCCCCAAACTTCGTTGTACACATACCTCCTTACTTATTCGCCGCTCAACATTAGCTCCGATTATATACACTCATTACCTTCCTGCTCTTGTAAACACATGCGTCATTATTATCGCCCAGCATCTTATTAGCTTTACCCGTTGCTTCCAAACACTGATAGCTACCTTCAGATTGCTACACTCCTCCCCCTTAAATCTCCTCTTCCTCTGGCCTCCCACGCCAGACTCAACGCCAATCCCAGTCTCACCGCTATCTTACGTTAACACTATCTATTTGAGAAACCTAGTGGCTCAAGAACCCCTTACCACCTTTTACCTATTAAAATCATGTTGCAAACATAATTCCTGCCCAACCAGAAGTTTATCTAAGATCATTTGAATCTTCAATATGCATCCTCTCACTATCTCCCTAACTGAGCTGGCACTATCCTGATCATCCCCGGCAAACCTTACACAAACCTTGCGCATTAACGTCCCTGTCTAAATCACTTTATCATATATGAGGAAACAACACGTGGCCCCAGCACTGACCCAACCCTGTGGACGCACCACTCTTCACTCACGTTTCCCTGATGACTTATGCAATTTAGTTACAACACCTGCTTTTCTATTCCACAACCACTCTTTAATCCAACCATGTACCACTCCCACCTATACCACATTGCAAAATCTTCTTCATCAGCCTTATTTGGGAAACCTTATCCAACCCTAATAAAATTCTAAAGTCTAAACTATATAAATTAGAATTACATCTCCTCGGTCAATGCAGTCCGTAATGAATTCCATAAATTCAATGTTGGTCTGACATGACCTACCCTTTCTGAAACCCTGCTGTGAGTCATACAATACCTGTTATCTTCTAAATATTTCCTTATATGACCTTTCAGTAATTCCCAAAACTTTTACAACGAAAGATGTTAAGCTAACTGCCCTATAACACCACAAATCTTCCTTTACTACCTTTCTATAAACTAGCACAACCATATGCCAGTTCCCCCAGTCATCTCGTACCCTCACCAAATGCATAGATCGCTTTAAAAAATCAAATACAGGCCCTTTGCCCCAATGCTGGTATATACACCTCCCTTTCAAAAATTCTAATGCGGTATACCATCCAGGCTGGCAGTTTACTTGCCATCCCAATATGCTTAGTAAACTTTTAAGTATCTTTTACGTTCAAATTCAAATCGTTAAAGCTTTGTTTACATGCATACAAGAAACTATTAGTCTCAAAAACTATTATCTATCTTCCTCCATAAACACGCAACAAAATAAGCATAAATATGTGCAAACAAACTCCTTATCTAACTCACTAAATTTCATCAATTTAATGGCACCAATTGTCCTATCTTACTTTATAAATTTAAAAAGCCTAAAAAACTTCTAGTCCTTATTACTAATTCCTTGCTAAATTAATTTCGCCTCTCTCTTTGCCTTTCTTATTGACTCTATACTTAAGTTCGTTCCTATTTTTCCTATAATTTTCCCTAAATCATCTTCCTATTTACTACCCTAAAAATATTTTAAAACTCTACGCGTTCATTATTTCTCTTCTTATCTCCTCTATTCACAAACAGGTTCTCTCTTCCCACCCTAATGCGTTTATTTAAAAACATACTGAACTGATCAATATTCATTAAAATTTGCTTAAAATTTCCCACATTGACTAAAACAGTTTTGGTCTTTCAACTCTTTATCCCAGTCAGTATACTAAGCATGTCTCGCATTTTCCATCAGTTATGCTCAAATCTAAGATCCTTTACCTATAACTTAGCAATTTGGCCCAGATATCACATTCATATTAAATTCTAAATATATATATCCTCACCTAATCTTTGAAATTCTCCTCAACTCTAACCTCACCCACGATACTTTCTCATCGTTAGGTAATATTAAGTCTAATAGTGCCATGTCTTGTGAGTTCATGACATCCTGGCTCAAAAAACCTTTACTATATACATATCTATAAATACGAACTACTATAGGTCACTTGTATTAAGACAAGCGAATCCCATGAAATGTTCAGAAATTCTAAAATCACCATTATGACTATACCTTTTCTTTACTGTCAACTTCTCTGCTTTCAAATTTCTTTCACAATTTCCGCATCTAATTCTTGACTCTGGCCAGGAGTCATAAAAATGCCCCTGTTCTCTAGCATTTATTGTACATTACGTTCTAAACTTCATATCTTTCAAATTAAACGGTTTAGATTGCTTTGGTGGCTAAAACTAGTTTTGTTTTCACCTGAATCTAACCAAACTGAACCTAAAAATCTACAATAAGTACCATGTATATGCAATTGCAAATAGCTGATAGAACTTCCCAACCAGGCTTAAAATCTACATAACCTTATGACATGACAAATTCTTTAAGGTGGCTCCAAAATAACTTTGTAAAGAAATGAGAGAGATCTTTTGCATCATGATTTGAGAAAAACTCACAGGAAGACTCTAAATTCCCTGTGTAATGAGCATAAACTAAACTAAAAAACAGATGCTTCTATTAGAAAAAAAAATTAAGTTGCAAATTTTAAGTAAACTTATTGGGTTTTAATTTAAATTTCAACTTGACTTAAACTTTCTTTATCACATTACAATTCCTGACGGCTTTGCCATATTGTCGTGAGAGAGCAAACAATATAATGGTTACTGTTGCCTAGTTTTTAAAAAAACCATCTTGTACCCACTTCCATATTAAAAAAATAAGCTTGTTTTGAATTTTTAGGAATTAGAATGTTACCACTTCCCATTATAAAAATATTTTCATTGTATTATGGCCTCCCTTCTGACATATATCAGGATTTATTAGAGGGTGTATGCAATAATTTCTTAAAATATTTGCATAAATTATGAAGCGTAGCGTATATTTAACAAAAGAGTATTTGTTAAGCAAAATTGCTGATTTTCAATATATGGGTACTGATAAAACAGATAAACCTTCAGTATTTTGTATCAGTGACACATTTAACAAAATAAAAATACTGCTATTCATTATCAATGACAATTTAAAAATAAAAAATGCACTGCTATTCAAAGTATGCTCTGTAACGATTGCGTCCATACAATAATGACTGCAGTACTTTTTACGTTTAACGGATAATGATTATTTATGTTGCATTGAGTTAGAGGCTGAGGTTGAAAGATTGCGAGACATTATTGAAATTTACAACAACAGTATTTGATAAGGAATCCCGAAACACTTTAAATCCCTTAAAAGCCTTGGGGTTTATTGCCATTATCCTGGACCAAAGTATATAATTTGGACCACTATTCATTGTAGTACAAAAAGAGTATGAAGCAAAGCAATCAGTATTTAAAAGAAGTTCGATAATAAATTTAAAAAATAGCAAAATTTATCAAGAAATTGATACACCTATCAAGATATTCATTAATGTTACATATTAGATAAAAAATTTTATATTTATAGATAAACAGAGAATGATAATCCTTTAGGAAAAAAAATTTTAAGAAGAAAGATTTGAAAAATTCTTGACATTTGGCGGAAATTATTGAGGAATCATGGAAATTAATTTGTTACCCTTTGTTACAAATCACCAAAAAGACAATAGCCCAATAATGAAAATATTGAATGTGGATACATTTTTCCTATGTTTGCCACACAAAGAGTGAAGAAGTTTGCTTATATATACCAGTTATGTAAAATGAAAATAAATAATCATGAATCTTTAATTGCTCTTTGTAAAATACTTAAAACGATAAACTTTTCTCAACACTTGCATTGTTATGAAATAGAAGCTCCATTGATGACTGATTATAAGTATGAATATGCCGCATTTATTTTGGAGAATACCATTTCCTGGCAGTTACTTGAATGTTACAACATAGGAATCGTTTGTAGGTCATAAAAAAAGAAGGAAATAGGGCAATATTCTTTATTGTAAAAACCACTTACTTGGCAGAAACTATATCCAAGTTTCAAAAATATTTTTAATATTATATATATAATAATATAATAATATATACAATACTATATATATATATATTATATATAATATATTATCTATTATATATATATATTTATTATAGATACATATAATTTCATCATATATAGATATAATATATATATATCTATACTACATATATATATATATATATATTATATATACTATATTATATATATACTATAGATATAAAAACTACACTAGTATATATATATATAGGATCGGGCCGGATAGTGAATAGCCAGGATACCGGATATTCCGGCTGAGTAAACGCATACAGCCGGATATCGAGATAGGAATAGCCGATACCGGATATCCGCAGTCTTTATTATAGCGCAGGTCGGTGACTAAATTCAAAAAAAAAAAATTCCTCATGGTATACCTACAAGTTTTATTAGATTATCTTTAATTCTAGGGAGTAGATATTTTTCATATTTTGAAAAAATATATTAAATAATTCCTCAGAATTGACGAAAATAGAAATTCTGATTTAACAATACGAGTTTGTTTAACTTTTTTAAATGAAAAAATATGACAGATTTTAATGATATATTTTTTCAGTGTATACATTAGTATTTAGCTCTTTAAACTGCCAAACAAAATTTTTGTTCCATAAAACCTGCATAGTGGTTAAATCGCTCGGGCTAACTTGTCCCATTCATCCCCCCCCCATACAAATTGATGGCGGTTGTTCGCGCCATACATTGTTTTCTTATTTATCAGCACCCCATTCATTATGATCATATATTACGTATACCTTTTAGAATATAATAAAAATCACGCTTACTATCGTCATAAACAAAGACCACACATAACATAGAAACCAACCTTTATTATTGAGCAAAATCATGCGCAATTCACAAAAAAGCTGATCCCAAAATTCCGTCCCTCCCTACGAACACTCGCGCCCGTCGAATTGCCAATCGCCACACACATTTTCTTTATTCTCTATTTTTATTATTTCTATTATTAAACTACTTAATACTTCATCAACTACTAATCTTTTAACATTATAATGATTCAATGCCAAAATAATAATCAGCAGCAGTAGAGATAGTCTAAACATAAACCCTGAATTATTTTACCTGCTCAGCAGCTAAAGCTTGTTTTTCTTCAGCTCGTGCTATAAGTTCTCCAATTGATAGATTAGATTTTGAGCTGCTTTGAACTTTTGCACTCGTAGAATTAGTCACAGTTTCTTGATCAGTACTATCATTCTCATCATTTTCATCTTCATCATCATCATCTTCATCATCTGGGTCACTATTCATTGAAAAATCATGAATATATTTGAACGTTATTTTTGCTTGTTTGTTTTTCTGGGAATAATCGTAACAACAACAAGATTTTTGCATAGAGTTTTAGCTTCCTGAAAGATCTTACGAAAGTGATTGTTGCATTATTGTGCAGAGCTTGTATTTCTCTCTGTGCAACAGTAGCTATATTTAAAGAAGATTTATGATCGGAAGAAACACTAGTTAACTAGTGTAAGAGTATACTATATATATATATATTATATATATATATATATCATATCTTATAGTCAGTATTATCCCTATATAGATATTACTATATAATCTAATACTGTGAACCAGTACCCTTAAGAAGAGCCACAATCCAATAGATCTCTAAAACTACTACGCAGTAATAATTAAGCTTATCAACAGGGAAATTTAAGGAATACATTATATTTTATTGGAATCCTGTCCAAAATTTTGGTTGTAGTAGTAAAATGTAAAAATAAATAAAAATAATTATAATACCAAAATTTGTTTTTTTTTATTGGGGGGGAAATAATGAGAAGCTCGTTTAAGCATAAAGTTAATGTTTGATTTTACTATAGTTTAATATATTAATATACATAAGTTTTATAGTGTTATAAAGAGCTTATTCACACGGCAATGATAGGGGCTCGAGCCGACGGGAGTAAACACAGGGGGGGACGTTTTTATCCATACCCTAGGGTGAGGGAGTCAAATGAGGAATCCCACCGAATAGAAGCGACTATCCAAATACAACTAACCCAAAAGCAAGTTAGGGTGTATCCGGACCGATCCTACTAGCCACGCGAGGGTGGGTGGAAAAGAAAATAGTCCATATCACCCGTAGTCTTATCCCCGGAAGGTACCAAAGAGACCCCTGCCTGTCCATTCAATAAGTTAGTTATGCGGTATGAACCCTGGAATGAATGATTTACATTTAGTGTAAATCAAATATAAACAAAATTTACTAGAAGGTCTATTTATTTTAACTACACGAGTAACGTATAAAAAGTTCTCTAAATAGGCTTCTATCTCATATTTTACTGTATCAGATAATATATTAACCATAAAGTGATATTATTTTGTTATTTATTTTTTATACTTTTATTTTACATTAGTCTACGGCACTATAAAAATTAGTAACCAGCTTCCTAGCAAAGTATTAAACTCTATTTCCCGGTATGCATGTTTGTCAACCTGATTTTTGTAGATTAATATGGATATTTAAATTATGGCTTCTTTTCTAGAGGCGTGACTATATAGTATATGATATAGTACTATACATTTTAAACTTGGTAGAGAAGACAAATCTATTAAGTGAATATTTGTTAGCTAATGGTGGATAGGGTGATGGTAATGGATTATCCTATACATAATATAGGGATATATTTAGCTTTATATTATTATTATATTTATATCATTATCTTTAATCATTTTTAGTATTTATATTATTATTCTTATATATATTATATTTACATTACAAATACTTAATTATTATAATATATATTATATATATAATTAATATAATACTATAATTAAATATATATAATATATATTATAATATTTATATAATAATTATATATATAATTATATATATATATATATATATATATTATATCTATTATAATATTACTCTTGAGATTATAAAAAAATATTAGATCTTATATTATTTCTAGGTTAAATAATAATATATAGAAATATAATATATATTAATAATATTATTTAATATATAATTATTAACTATATTAAATAATGGTCAGCGCTACTTAAGTAAAGAGACCATTTATATACACTAATATATCATAAAAAAGTACTGCTAAGCAAGCTACCGAGGTAGATTTAAATAGTAACGAATAGCATGTTATGCTGGGTTCTAATATGCCCTGGTACAAAATCTTTTGAGTATGCGGGTTAAAATAGTTTAATAAAAAAATAAAAAATATTAAAAAATAGATTTTTTTATAATTAAATTATATGTAATATAGGTTAAGATTAAACTACTGGATTTTATTCTGGGATTTTAAAATTCACAGGTCTTTTATTCTGATTTAAAATTCACAGTTCTTATTCTAGGTTAAAAATTATTTTATTGGATATTCTTATTCTTGGTAAAGACCAAAATTAAGAGACTCTTACCCTATAAATTTAAGTAATATCGTTAGTGATATATTTATGATAATAACTTACATATACCAGCTAACCTTAGATGTAGCCGAGGAGTCGGTAGCTGTTTACTCTTGCCTTTCTTACTAGAGGAACGTACTAGGGGGTATAGCGACTATGATTTCATCCTGATATATCAGGTAGTTAGTCCAGCTGCCAGAGAGGGAGGGATCTTACCGTTGAACGCGCCACGCTCTTTGGTATTATGGTATGTCGCGGGGAGTTCCTTCAGCCCTCCCTAGCTATCCTGGTTTTCTAATCGTGGCGTCAATTAAAATTTATGTCAGTAAAGAGAATTTCACCCCCCATGTGGGTATCCGCGTCCAGTATCTTCTGGCATCAGACTAAGTCACACTTTACTTATACCAGGTCAATGCTTACAGTCCATGTTATCTTGCTCGTTATTATATTTAACATTTTTATTTTATTAATATATTGTATATAGCCTATACATATTAAATCGGTAATATATTAACAATTGTGCCGTACGCCGGCGGCCGTGATATTCCTTTTATACAGGGCGACGCCTATCTCTCCCCCCAATAATAAAAATAAATAGAAACCACATATTTCTTGTTAGTGGGTTTTTTTTGGCAATTTACTTTGTTAATTGCTGATTTGACTTCCTCATTGACATATCTTCTCAATTCAATCCTTTGTTTATCTCTCTGGAAATTACCTACAACACTTTTGGCGTGGGTAGAAAACTCATAAAGTGCTCATATCATATAAACTCAAATTTATAGACACACACACACATCAGATATGTAAAATAATCCAATTTTTTTTCCTTAATTCTGTATACTAGCTTATATTGGTCAATCCGTTATTTGATAAAGTTCTCTCGGGTGGTATACGATAATATATTATGAGCTATTGTGGTTGGGATCGGAATTCTTTTTTGAGCCTTTGAGAGCTAGTGCTTTCTAAAAAAACAGTATTAGATTAATATTAGGTCATTTATTATAGCTAAAAATACTTCACAGTAGCGTTAATCAAGTTTCATATTTTTATTCATATTGATATTCAATATATTATAAGGGGATATACCATTTTATCAATATTTTTATTCTTCGGCAACCATATAATTAGGATTTTAGTTTGTTAGACTTAATTATATAATCACCTACTATAGGGGAGCATTCCGTTACAACTGTAACGGACTACATTTAGGAGACAACTATTAAACGTTAATATTAGAAAATTTAAGATTATCGCTAACCTCGTTTCGAGAATTATGAATTATCGTAGATCATTATAATTACGCTAAAAACGTAGTGGTCTTATTATTACGGCAGTATATAATGAGCTAAATACTTAGGGTTATACTTATGAATATATTATTATGCGCAGAGGGTAATATTAATATTAATCTTATTAAAATAATTGAATTAGTTAAGTTGTGTAACAATAACTAAATTAAAATAATCCATTGACCTTCATATCTTTCCTACTTTTTCTAGATATCTATATATTTATCACTTATCTTAATACCTCACTTATGTATATAATATACGTATATAAAATTGGTCTTATTATATATATATATTACCATTTAATTTTTAAGTATATCTATTTATTTTTTATGGTACCTCAGTTATTACTCAGGGCTTTCGTCTTATTAGTTTTATGGTAATATTTCTGCTGAAGACAACACATTTACTAACGCCTTTATGTTCTCATGATGAGTGGTCTATATGATCCATTGCCTTTAATATACTATCTATTGAATCTTGAATCTAGTATTGTTTTAACACGTAATGAGTGATTTTTTATATGATTTTAATACTTCTGGTGATTACCTTTATTTTGCTTGCTCATATATAGTATATTATATATATATACGGATAAATATAAAAATATTATAGTTGGGAGTTTCACTATCTTAATTAATCTAGGTTTAACCTAGGTTAATGTAGTAACATTAGGATTTATACAGTAATTATTCATACTATATTGGACACTATATAGCCTATGACCAAGAGTATTACAGATCTCCAGTAAGATATAATTTCGAGACTCATATATGATATAGTAGCTCATATATATGTTTATTGGCTCGTATATGTAGCACTTTTATTCTGATATACAATATTACCCCTCGGACTCTTTTTATAATTATCTAAATAAAAATACTAGGGCTTCTACAATTTATCAATGTAAAATGAACATCGTTATAATCATATTTTATAAGGTTCTTTTCCCCGAATCAAATCAATGGCTTTTTTTATAGAGATTTGAATTAATTAGTCTTTACCTTATTATTATATATATATATAAGTTATTATTTTAGTTTTCCTTATTATTGCATCATTTTTTAGGAGGGTAACTTATTGCTTTATATATTTATTACTGGGACTTTTTTCATTTTAATTCATTTACAAAGATATTGTTAATGCTCCAAGTAATAGATATAAGCACTATGGGTATTCAAATTAGATATTGATTCATATCATTATCATTGATTGGCTCCTATATTATCAAACACTATATTAAGACTATTATTATTTTTTTAGGCGCACTTATGCCTGGCTTACATAACTATTATTAATATTAATAATATAGTCCAGTTTTCGTTCGGTTAACACAATTATTTTTCGTCTTATTATTCATTAATCATACCAACTCTACTTGAAGATATAGATTATGAGAATTTGCTGAATCAATTATATATTACCGTACAACTTTGATATGACACACTCTATTCTAAAGGCTATAACACACACACATAAAATATATAGACACCAACAACGAACGGGTAACAGGAGGACTTAAAAATGGAGGAAGCGATAGTCACTTCCATCACTACACTCACAAAAAATCGCTATGGAGGTGTGGATCATATTATACATAGCATTTTCTATCTATTCAACTCACAGGGATCAAACCATGCGGATTGGGAATCAAACTATGTTATTAACTCTATAAATATATTCACAATTAAAATAAGATTTATAGATACTTTTTATTGGTGAGAGCCTACACTCACACATAAATTCGCATCACTCTATATTTATATTGTCGATTTAAGCGAAAAAGCACATATGACTTTTGTAAAGTTAGCAATATACTCTACCACACAACATGCTCAAGGAAGGTCAAGATTTTTAATCCAGTGTATATATCACACACGTTCGAACATACCATTTGGGTGGCAATATATCTGGCCATTTAGATATATTTCTATCTATCAATACAATACTAAGAACACCATTAGACAGCATTTTAAAAACCATATTTAACAAGATAGACTATCCCCAACTCATCATCACATAATTACTTGGTTAGCACAAATCACGTATTATTCATAAATAACAAAAATAGCACAATGTTGACAGCCCACACCAGTGTATTATTCTTACAAGATGCGGGAATACATAGACATCATAGTATTCAATTTTCTCCAAGTAGCACCATATTTCGATAATCATAGACGTATCTCACACCTACATAGTATCGTATAGCGATTATCTATATCATAAACTTATCATATAACAAAATCGTCAATCAATTTAAAATATTCGCTACAGGTCGTTTAAGTTTCCCAATATGTGGTTATTCCTGATGACGTTCGCTGGGAGATTTTAACAATTCGTAGTATAATTTCTTAAGAGGGGTGAAGGTTTTCTTACGAAGAAATCTGTTAGTTGTACTATAAGGCTACATATAGTATACTCAACAATATTTTATATCATTACATCACAAGGGTTATTTTATATGAAATTATACTAATATTTTGATATATTATAATACAATAATATATATAATATGTATATATTATATATACTATTATATGATTATTAGATAGCTCGACTGTATAACTAACATACTAAATACGAGTATCATCATATCCATAATTAGTCTAAAATCACTAGGAATATTTAGAAGCTTGAATTATCCCCAATCCACCATATATTTATACACAAATCAATAGTTGTGTGTAATTATTTTGTTGATTATATATAATTTATAATTAATTAATAATATAAGGCTAATAGAAAGTAGTAGATGGTAAAGATAAGATAACCATTGAAAATCTATAGGGCGTTCGTAGAGTATATTTCGAAAAAAGAAGTAAGAAATCTGGAATATAGTCTACTGTGATACACAGAGGTTGGATCCTCGTAACACCACTACACAATATATTTATTCTACGGGACAAATAAACAAAGATGTCCGTTTAACATTGGAGGTTACGAACGTAACAGATAAGCCAACTCATATTATATAAAATATGATATTTTTATTTAACGCATATAGCTTATATTAAAATATTTTATATTAAACATTTACTTAATTTTTATTTTAGAAAGGTATTGGATGGAGGAAGGTCTAATCTTATTATCTCTATCAAACATAGTAATGGAAATCATGCTGTCAATATTTTGAATCTGCATAACAGTCACAAGTTTTTATTATGTAAAAGTTTTCGATTATTGGTAAATCAAAACATAATAACTTCATTAATTAATTAGAGATTTAATGACATTATAAGTCAGGCGAAATAAAGAACATATATATAAGAATAACTCTATACCCTTCCTAGATATATTCGTTACCTTTAGTAGCAGTTCATTTTGTACTCTTTTAATTATATGCTCAAAGCTGTGTGAGATTTCTTGTCATTGCAGTAAACTCTTCTCAATTATATATTTTTTATACCTCTCTGGTCCTACTATGTGCATTGTCAATCTCATAGAGGGAATCACTCTAACGCCCCCTTGTACATTACTTACTGATTTCTAGTTATCTATTTGAAATTTGATTTTTATTGTCATATAGTCATAGATTAGTTAGGTGCGTGAATATTGTTAATATTTAAGTAATATATATCAGGTATTAGTCATTAATACAAAATAGGTCAATATAAACATCAAGACACCTTTGTAACTACCATGTGTAATAAGATATTAGATACATGCTCGATGATATCTAATAATATTCACTATTTATAACTATTAATTTAAAATATATTAATATTAGATTATAGTACATATTAATATATATGCAGACAGACAACATGACGCATATTTTTATAGTAAAGAGGGTAGCTAATGGATGACGTACGTGACTGCGTTTTTACCGTCATATGGATGGCTGTCTATATATTTTCAATTCACAGCACCGTGAACCACGATGATAGGTTACTTATTACACTCCAAAACTAAAAATAATGTATGTTACTGGTAAAATGAAATGAAATTTTTATAATATATGGTTGCATTATTATATAATCACTATCTTCCGAGCTTTACTCATTATCAAAATATCGATACGAAAATCAATACTAGTATCGATAATATTAATTAACTATATTTCACTACACTTAGGTATCTCATAAAACTATATTATATAACAAGCAATATATACACCACCATATATATAAAAGTAATAAATTATAATTATATATAATTAATTATATATATTAGTAATAATATACTCATAATATTAGTTTATTAATATATATTATATAAAGAATATATATATATATAAAAATACGTATATATAAAAGCTATATAATTATTAATACGATATATTATATATATATATATTAGATTATATATAGTAAGTATAATATATATATACTACTATATATATAGTTTATATTATATATTATTTAAGTTAATATATATAATAATACATAACAGATTTATTTATACTACTATATATAATTATACTATTATAATATATTATATTATATATATATATAATTATCAATATATAGTAACTAACTGCGATTAGTTATCTAAGAAGGCCAAAGAAATTTATACTATTTGAGTATCTATATATACCTATCATAGTATATTTATCTGATATTTACACATATGTATTATTCCTTAGATTTTAGTCTTGTTACACATCTCCACCTTATACTATATATTATATTAGAGAGATAATACTATTATATTATATATATATATGTAATATATAAGATATATATATATATAAATTATAAAATAGAAAATAAAATACATTAGTTAATATATTAATACTATATAGTATATATATATATATATATATTATGAATTATACTATAAATAAAGTATTATTGTAAGATTATATATAAGATAGCTAATATTCAGTTCAATGCAAATATAACTTTAGTAATATAATAAATACATATTCAATGCCAACTAACTCTGTTTTTAGGTTTTGTATAGTATATATACTATATATATATATTATAAGATTTAAAAACTTTGACAAGAAACTCATAAATGTACTATGATTATAATATATATATATATATATATATACTATATATATAATTATACTAATATATATATATACTAATTCTACTATATATACATTACTATACTTTGATACAAATATGATACTATATATATTATATAATAATATTGGATAATATATAGTCTACAGACACTAACTCTTTTATAGGAAATTATTTTCCTGTCTGTCCTGCCTTATATCGAAATTTGTCTGATACAGTAAATTGATTGCTCCCTCATCTTTTACGTGTTCAAATAACCCTGTTTCTATTACCTTTCCCCCCCCACTTCTTTTGCCCTAAGTGGGGGAAGTGTTTCCCCGCTCCATACTCCACACTTTGAAATTTTCATACTCCACACTTTTGATAATTTTCCCATATTATGAATCGTCCATTTTTATTTATATATATAGCCTATAGAGTAATATATAATAATTCAACTAACAACGCTTAACTAACATATTAATAAAAGAGTAATTATATATATATAACTAATAATAATAAAATATAATAATATCCGTATGTTTATTTAAGTAATTTGTATGTATATTCATAAATATACATATGCGAATTTGAATCTTCTTGCATGAAAGGAGTTAAGATAGAATGGGGGAGTATTTAGGTCATCAAGTAAGCCTATCCCTCATTTGATTAACTTTTATAATTAGTAATCAAAATTTGCCCCACATCCCCCATTTCATGGAGGCTTTACGTGGGATAGGGGCTTTAGCGGTGCATAAATATACAAACAAACTAAGAAAACAAATGCAGCTTCACGAAAAATTTTATTGGGAAAAAGAACACAGCTTTAATATTTTTAAAAGTTTTCTCTTTTAATTAAAACTCAGTTTTTTCTCATAAAAATAAACTAAGAGGAAGGAATAATTTCTGGTGAAGCTACATAAAATGGGTAAAACGTACCTTTTCCCTTTAAAAAAGGAAATAGAATTGCATAAATATAAAAAATTTGTAAAAAATATTTAGATTATTAGAATTTTTTTTTATTATAGTTTTATAAAATTTAATGCACACTGATTTTTCAGTTTACATCTACATACATTTATACGTATACATGGTTGGGGTAGTTTTATTGGAGGTCAAAATCCTTCCAAATTTTTATGAATTTCGTATTTAACTGTATTTTTAAATCTTAAAGAATAGTAATCTAAAACAAAAAACGGTTCGTTTGTTTGAAGTGACAAATATTTTTGTAAGATTAAAAACTGAAAAATTAAAGGGCTAAATTACAAATCAAATATTGAGCGAAAATGTGTTAGATGAAATTAAATGATAATATTTTGGTCGGCATTTAAAACGTAAGTAAAGTGTTGTCTATCACAGAAAAAAAGTTTCTATATATAATACACGGATATAATAGAGATTGATCTTTAAATAAAGAGGTGTATTTCCCCTATTTAAAACGCTCTGAAAAATATTTTTTTGTATCGGATGACATGATAAAAATATTACTACTACCATACAATAATATATATATTATATCCACACACTATACATATATAGAGATATATATGAAATAAGGAGGCGTATCATAGGTGGAGGGTAGGTAGCTTTCCTGACCCAATATTTTTGAGGCTTTTTGAAATAAAATAATTAATAATGGGTAAACATGTTAAGTAATTTTTCTCATTTATTTAGAAAAGAAAAAAACCAAGGAACTATATAAAATATAAGAGTAAAGAAAAAAAGTTCGTTTACAAATTATAGATGAACTAAATTCCATTTGGAATGTCTGCCTTCCTACTGTTCTTAAGAGTAAAATTCTATGTCTATGGACGTACGTATATTTTCTCATTATTTCCATATGTAGATTCTAATAGGGCCAGGCCCAGACCAAATTTATTACCTTGCTGTATCGATGAAAAAAGTACGAGAACTTCCACGGGAACGAAACTTTTCGTTCTGGCGAAAACGTACGAAGAAATTTGAAATATAGCTATTGTGACTCGGTCTCAATCATCTAGACCCCATCACACTTCTACTCACCTTATCTACACACTATTCCCACTATGCACATCCTCTATACATACATTTCACGTATGCCATATACACACTCGCTCAGATCCCATTCCAGTACTACGTCATTACACCTAATATACTATCTTAGCTAATTTTAAACACTGTATATACACAAGATACAGATAAAAAAAACAGTCACTGTTTAGAACTAATAAGCCATTTGGTCTGTTCCATGGGTTCGTAACACTTTCTAGCCGCACCACTAATAATAATTATTTGCTAGTTACCTTAATCTTTCTTGTTCGGATCAGCCCCTATAATTTTTCGCCGCCAACGCCTTTATTTTTATGGTCATTCCACTGGATAACTAATTTGAAGTAAAATACTAATCAAAAAAAATATTTATTTCGGTCAATTAGTACCCCTATTTGTCATTCCACGCGGTACACACTTTTCTTGGTCAGTTTGGTATCTTTAATTTACTTTCGACTATGTACTACCGCTAGTTACTTTTTTGCAATTAGGCTTTGATGTGTTCCCCTAATCACCGTGAGTACCTAGTAATTAATAAGCTATCTATATAGTGGATCGTATCTACTATATATCATTTCAGTGTTCTATAATGAGTATCAGAACCTGAGTGCCTATGGTTGAGTGTTACCTCAAGTGTAAGTTAGCCGAATGAGTGGCCAACTTACTTTAGAGTGTCCAAAGAATGAGTTTTGCTTCAATAGAGTGCCATAAGTAGTGAGTGCTCACGAATTAGTGCCAAGTAGAGTGCTTAAACGAATAGTGCCACGTGAGTGCCACATATGTGAACAACTGGAGTGCCACAGCTTATTTTTTCTAAAGCCTTTTCAGAGCCCTTCTTACCCTGAGCTCTAAGAATAGGGGGGTATTACCCGCCTATAAATAAACACGCATTTTAGTTTTGTGTGTTTCAATAACACATCCCATTAGTTTTTAATAAGTGATTATGAGGATTACGACTCTTGGAGTAGCTATACAATTGTTGTTCTAAGATGCTTCTCTAAAAGTTAATTGAAGGTTAGTCTTTGGTTTTGCTATACACTGATATTCAAACTAGTACTCACTTATACAGCAAATTATTGCACTTCATTACCTCACCGGTATCACTTGATTTAATCACACATTAACATCTTGTCACTTATACAACCAACATCGACTATGACAAACTTATAGACATTATCACTTTCATCTGATGACCACTCGTATACACACTTACCAGATCCTTCTCAAAGGTCAGCTCAACTTGAAGATGGTTAACTATATATAAAAAAAACGAAGTCTGCACTCACACATTAAAACAGACCTTATACAACTCACAGGCCATTTCATCAGACACTGTGGTACACTCAGTCTCTCGATCTAGACACTTGACATCTTACCCTATGATCAGCGTGTATGGTGTATTATGTCTTATATATATGAAAGTATATATTATATATTTTAGTATTATAATATATATTATATACTATCATATACGTAATATACTATATAGAATGGGAAATGCTTATGTTATAAGGCGATTAAATCTGATCTACTTTACTGACATAAATCACATTATTTACGAAGTTGTTATATCTATATTATTACTGTTTTGATTTTCTCATGAAGCTACCGGGGGTGTTTGCCGTGTTCGGCGGCTGCCTTACCCTCGGAGCCTTTACGTTAAAATACGATGAGATACCACCCCGTCTCTCATTCTCCTAATGCCGTGAGGGTACCACCCTGCAAAATATTTGGCTGCTAAGGGGTTTTTTTTTCTTTCCTACCTTTAACTGCTACAATTGCGTAAGCTTTTGTATTGTGTGTGTGTTGTGCATCGTGTGTTGTGTGGTGTGTAAGTGTTGGTGGTAGTGGTTGTGGTTAATGTATGTTGGTTGTATTCTTCTAGCGCCTAGTTATTACATGTTGTCAGGGAGTAAGGTTTGAAAGTGTTTTTTTTTGATATTTTTAGTTAGAATTATAAAACGGTTAGTAGAAACTAAGTACATATCACCCCTTGCATCATGAAGATACCAAGCCTTGGCACGTTTGTCCGCGGATTATGGGTTTGCAAGTCTTTAAGTTTTCAATATTAATTGATTAACAGTTGCTAGACCGTTATCGGCCATGATTCATCGGAGAATGAAATGGTTTGCAGGGTCTTAAGGTGTATCCCGTTGAGTCCTGCAATAAAATACAGTAAACACGCATATTTATCAGGTTCAATCCTCTTATTTCTTCCTCCACTTCTATGTTGTTTCCTTAGTGTGGCCTTCTTCGTAGGTCTCGTTCCTAGCTGCTCGCCCGCCCGCGTTGTCTTTCCCCATTGTCTTGCCCCTTTGTGAGTACCTTTGCTATGCTTACCTCTCGGTCTTTGTCATTTGGTGCGATCTTCCCTGGCCTCGCTAGCTGCTGTCCGTGTATTTTACTGTGTTGTGTGCCTTGTTACGTTACCGCTTCTTTCGTCTTCACGGTGCTTCAGGTTTGTTCTTTGTCCATTTTTCCGTTCGTCTAGTTCGCTGCTATGCGGTGCTTATTCCTGGCACCCTTGTTCCTCCCCGCCCTCCTGTCCTGCATCTTTGGGTTTGCTCTTGTCTACGCCTTGATTTTCTGTTTTGGTTTGGTCGCCCAACTGGAGTCCGCCATGATTCCGTCTGTTCCTGTCTTCTCCAATAGCTCCTCGCATCCCTCTGCATCAATCATGAATAGTGGGGAAGTCGGGTTGGGGTCCTGTGAATTTCGATTCATGTAATTTGGGGAAGTACCGTAAAATTTCGTAAAAAAATGTGACATGGGGTTAAAATTCATAGCTCACTGTAGATTCATAGATTACGTTACCGTCATTTGTCGGTAAAATTGGGCTAATGGGTCCCGAGGGTTAGGATCATGGTGTTGGATTTTTATAATACGTAATGTTTAATAACTACTGCTTTAGCGTAAGGAGACATTGAATTTTGTAACGGTTGAATTGACTATATGCATAGTATCATAGATCAATTCAGACATTAATTAAGTTGGTCATGATAGATTCGAACCTATGATAACTTCAGATGATGCGACTGTCTCTTAATGCAGTGAGGGTGATCGGGTGGAGTCGGGTGGATGGTGTTGTTTGTGAATTTATGATTTAGGGATCTCGTAAAAAACGGTTCCAGGATTTTGCGTTTAGCCCAGAAAGATTATAGGTAATTACGTAATTACATAAATAAAGTGTATAGGTACTTTAACAAAAAAGGATTGTTAGATAAAAAAAGAATTCATAAATAAAAAAAATATTATAAATAAAAAAATATGAAATAAAAAAAAATAAAAATATTTAAAACCCTCTCGATAACACATTATTCAGTATAAATGTAAAATAATCAACCTTATAAAAAAAAAAATGCTTTAGCAGCAAAAAAAAATTAAGAAATGCTAAAATTAAAAGTGTCCGGTAATCAAGTTAACTTCTAGAACTGGTAAGTTCTCCATTTCATCTTCTACACATTCTCGTTTCTCATACTCTCGCGGCTCAGTCGATCTCAGTCTTAAGTCCATAAGGTGTGTGTCTTGTCTTAATGAGAATCGAGTAGATCGTGGCGTGTAGAGTAATCAAAATAAAACCTATGTGGTATGTAGTATGTAAAAGATTAAAGCAGACCGCTACCAGTAGTATTCTAAATCCTATCAAGCAAAAAAGACTATATCGTACTCTTCATTCAAAATCAGGTAGTTATCAGATCGATCTCATCTCAAATCTTACTCTATCCTCTCATCCTCCTGTCAATTAATCTAAATTTAAATCTCTCTCTGAAATCTCTTAAATCTCTCCTCCCGCAATATATAATATATAATTATAAAATAAGAATAATAATAATCTATCAATATTAAAAATTAGAAAATAGTATATTATATAAATATTTAATATAATTATTAGGTAACAAACGTAATACTTTATTATTGAACCAAATAACTAAGACAAAATAATAAGTTAGTAATAGTTATTAGAAATATATATAGTTAATAACAATATAACATAGATAGTAATTATATGCGTTTAAAAATAATTATTATTAAAAGTAACATTGTAAGTAAATATATATAAAGTATCGTAATTTAAAAATAAATTATATAATATTATAATATTTATTGTTAGTGGATTCATTATATATTTGGGGGCGTGAGTTATAGTGTATTTTAGGGTTATATAATTAGGGTGCCCTGGACCGTAATATCCCCCCGCGCTGTGTGATCTTGTCTGCAGAGGGATGTGTTTTTAATCCGAATCAATGTAATATTGATGATTTTTATAGACTAAAGATTTAAACTTTTATGATTGTTATTCATATTTTTTTATAGATGGATCTGGTTTATGTAGTGGTAAACGTCGTTTACTATGATGTGATGCTATAGTATTTATCTATACTATATATATATATATACTATAAGGTGTTTGATTTTGGTTATTATTGGGTATTTGGTTTATTGGGTTTGTGTGTGTTTTGCTTGTGGGTGTGTGTGGTTGGGGTTGGTGGTGGGTTGGTTGGGTGTGGTGGTGTTGGTGGTGGGTTGTTTTTCGTGCTTGTTGTGTGTGTGGTTGTCTTGGTGAGGGTTTGTGTTTGGCTGGTTTGTTTTGTGTGGTTTAGGTTCTGTGGTGGGTGTGTTGTGGTGGTGGGCGTTGTTGGTGCGGTGGTTGGGTATCGTCGTGGGTGCTATTTGATTATTGGTGTATATATCTGTGTGGGCGTATTTTATATTATATATAATAATATGCTATACTGTTAATTACATTTTGTTTAATTTTTCTTGATAGTTTTGATTTTTAAAAATGAAAAATAAACTTTTCAAAAATTATTTCGAAATTGTTAATTCAATATATGTTTTACACAATATTATAATCAGTTTGTTTGTACGTCTAACCTAACGGCGTATGGTTCGTATGGTGCTCTGGTAGACTGTCTATGGATTTCGCTGTGTTTTTACTATAGTTTCATGATCTATATAAAAGAGTGGAGAACGTTTTGCAAGTGTAATAAAAATAGTCGATATTATCTACTTTGTATTTTTATTATTAATAACTAGTTCCATCCATCTTCGATATAAAAATACCGCAGGTGTGTGTTACGGAATCCGAGTCATGATATATAGTATATATATATGTAGTATAAATTCATGCGTTTTCGTTGAAATAAAATATTAAAATATATCGATATTTTATTATCGGTATATAAAATATATAATATATATCTATATTTTATATATCTCATGTTTTAGTATATATAAGATAGTATATTGAATATATAGTAATATATTATATATGGTATTTTAAATCACTTTATATTATTATTATTATTAACTTCCCTTGGTTATTTAATAAATTTCAAATATTATACTATTATTATATCATATAATATATTATATATATAACAGTTATTTGGTAGCATCATTGGGCGCGCCAGCTTCCAGACCTTAGCGGGGAGCGGCCAGCTTAAAAACTTCATGCGTTTTCGTTGAAATAAAATATTGAAATATATATATATATATATATATATGTATCGATATTAAAATATCGGAATAAAATATATCGATTTTAAGAAGAAAATATTTAAATTAATGAAAAAAATATAGAAAAATTTTTTATATATACTAAGCTCATATTATATACTATTTTATACTTTGATATTATCATTGAAACGAGGAGAAAAAATCTAGTATATAAATATACATTTCAGTCTAAATATAAATTCTAATTTTTTTACCTTCCTACTTCCTATGACGCCAATCGGGACATGGTTTAGCTAGAACAATGCTAAGCATGGCGCCGACACTTTTAAGCGATGGTTTATTTGTGTAAATGAAATTATTTTACATACAAGAGATTCTGAGTGTACAAAGGTTCAATCCACAAACATCAATTTTAATAAAGGACTGTACACTGATTTGATTTCTGGAGAGAGAGAGAGAGAGAGAGAGAGAGAGAGAGAGAGAGAGAGAGAGAGAGAGAGAGAGAGAGAGAGAGAGAGAGAGAGAGAGAGAGAGAGAGAGAGAGAGAGAGAGAGAGAGAGAGAGAGAGAGAGAGAGAGAGAGAGAATTAAACCGAAAATACCAAAAACATCAGTTTTAATAAAGGACTGTACACTAATTTGATTTCTGAAGAGAGAGAGAGAGAGGAGAGAGAGAAAGAGAGAGAGAGAGAGAGAGAGAGAGAGAGAGAGAGAGAGAGAGAGAGAGAGAGAGAGAGAGAGAGAGAGAATTAAACCGAAAATAGATACAATACTCGTAAAAATATATCATGGACAAGTATCTTTCAAACAGCCCCCCCCCACACACACACATCATCACACACCACCAACATCATCATCATTATATTATTATTATATATATATATATACATATATTTATTGTTATTATTAAATATGATTATATATATATATATATATATATATATTTATATATATATTATATATATATATATATATATATATATATATATATATATATATATATATATATATATATATATATATATATAAATATAAATAAACATATATATATATATATATATATATATATATATATATATATATATATATATATATATATATATATATATATATATATATATATATATATATATATATATATATTTATAAAAACCCGAAAGACACATACATGTAACTAAAAAATATAACAAATACAGGAAAATAAATATCATTTATTAATCAGGAGACATTTTTACCCATGAAATAAAAAAAAATAAAAAAATAACGCTTTTTAAAAATTTAAAATTGTTAAAAATGTTGGAAAAATTACGGTTTTTTGAGAATACGAAGCAGCTCGAGTACTCCGAGGGAGCGCGCAAAGGTGCCAAATGTTGAATTTTTTCTTTTTTAACTAAAGGATACCCCACGGGTAAACAACAAAGATGGACAGAGTCGGGGTTTCTCGGCCTACCGGGGGACGACGGGGGGGACTTCCCCCCTCTGTCCCTCCGTCGGCTCGAACCCCCTAAAAGGAAATAAAAAGAAAAATAACATTTTCTCCAGAGCAAATAAAACAAAACACTATTTGGCAACTCTTGCTCTCGTATTACCGCAGGAATGGAAGGTTGATCAGAGCGTACGCTTGCCAGACCTAAGATTATACTAATATTTAAGGTGTTATTAATAAATATTAGAATAAAATAATTTTTTTAAGTTTCATCGATGAAATTGCTTTGCTGAAAAAATCAAAATGTTATTTATTTTCCTGTAGCTGTTATAGTTTTAAATATACATATATGTGTCTTTGGGGATGATCTATATATATATATATATATATATATATATATATATATATATATATATATATATATATATATATATATATATATATATATATATATATATATATAAATATATATATATATATATATATATATATATATATATATATATATATATATATATATATATATATATATATATATATATATATATATATATTTTTATTTTTATATCATATATATATATATATATATATATATATATATATATATATATATATATATATATATATATATATATATATATATATATATATATATATATATATATATATATACAGTGGCGTATCCAGGGATGTCCCCCCCGAAATTTTTTAGATACTAAAAATTTTTAAGCATCATATCCGTTAATAATATAAAGTGCAGAGGTTAAATTAAATTAAACGATAAAATTAAAATTAAAAATTAAATTAATTAAAAATTAAATTAATTAAAATTAAATTAAAATTAAACGATATTGGCAATTTCATAGGTACGGTATTTAGCAATAAGGGAAAAGTGGAAATATTAAAATATCTCTGGAAACCAGATTCAAAACATATATTTCCTGCTCAGGAAGGCAAAGGTCGGGAAAGATATTTTCATTAAGTGGCTAGCTTACTCTGATAAAAACGTTGGGGTTTATTGCTCAAATTGCGTATTGTTTTTGGAAACAAAAGAAGAAGGTAAAGGAAAACAACAGGAATTGGGTGTTTTTGTCTCGAGACCGTATTCAAGCTTAAAGAAAGCCATTGAATCTTTCAAAAAACATGAGGCAACTAAATATCACAAAGAATCGGTGGAAGAGAGATTTGCTGAAGAAAAGCAGGTTCAAGGAAAAATCGAGAGCATCGACAAACAGATTGACAGCCAGAAGAAAAGGGGGGCCGAAGACAGTAGAAAGCGGCTAATTCCAATTGCTGAAACAATTTGATTCTGTGGTAAGCAAAATATATCGTTACGTGGACATCATGACTCAGGTCGAATCGAACTCTCTTGGTCTGTGGGAAACGATGGCACTTTTCGGGGTCTTTTAAGATATCGTGCTATCGTTGGGTAATAATGTTCTTTCAGAACATTTAAAAACTAGTGATAGAAATGCCATGTATACCAGTTTCAAAGTCCAAAATATTCAATTATTTGCGCATCTCATTCAACGTAAAACTGTGCAAAATATAAATAAAAATAAATTTTTACTGTCCTAGCTGATGAGACGAACGATGTCGAAAGAACAATTTTCGCTGTGTGTTCGTATTACGTTGATATTGATACTTATCGTCAAAGAAGATTTTTTTGTGTTTCGTCTCAGCAAATGTTTGACGGGAATAAATCTTGCAAAATTAATTGAAGAAAAGTACCTGAACTTGGTTTTGATATAAATAATCTAAGAGGACAGGGGTATGACTGGTGCAGCAGCAATGAGTGGTGAGTTCAGCAGTGTTCAGAAAGTAATAAAGGAAAATGTCATAAAGCTATTTATACCGCTGCTTTTTGCATTGCTTAAATTTATGCCTCACAAATGCTTTTAAGGTCAGAATATTCGAAATGCAATTGGAATAATATCAGAATGTTGTACATTTTTTCTTGTAAGTGCTAAGAGGACAAAAGTTCTTTTAGAAAAAATAGAAGAACTTATTCCTAAGAGTAGCAAAAAGAGATTAAAAAAGTTGGCGAAACTCGCTGGTGCCAACGGCAGGAATCGGTTTTATTATTTAAAGAGATGATAAACCCGATAATAGCAGCTTTAGAACAAACAAAATGTGAAGTTGGAGATCAGTCAGAAAAAGCTACCTTAGTTCTAAACAATGTTTATAGAGCATCTTTTCTGGTTTCCTTTTTTGTTTTAAACAGACTATTAAGTTTAACATACAATCTTTCAAAACGATTGGAAACACACGTTATTGATTTGGTGAGTGCATATAATGAAGTGAATCTAGTTAAAACTAAACTTGAAGCCATCAGAGAAAATGCAACATTAGAATTTTAGTAGATTTTTGAAGAAGGTGTAAGCACATCTGAATCTGAGCTGGGTATTTAAAATGCTGTACCAAGAATTAACAAATTCCAAAAATACAGACCCAACATTCCTACTATCGACCCACAGACATATTATCGCATATCCATTTTTTATACCATTTTTGGATGATTTAATTAATATCAGCATTAGGAGAGAGGTTTTAAATCATAAAGAAATTATATCTCCCTTGCAATTTGTCACACCGAACAGGTGTAATGTGTCATATGAGAATATAAAAGATGTAACATTTTACAAGGAAGATCTCGAAAACCCAATTGAGGATTTAGTAAAAGGGAAGTTAAAATGGCATCACAGCACAGATCGTCCAAAAACAGCAACAGACGAACTAGTTTCGTGTTCGCAGTCACAATTTACAAATATTTACATCTTGTTGCAAATACTGGCAATTTTACCCGTGGCTACTGCTTCTGTAGAAAAAACTTTTCAACATTAAGACTTCTGAAAACCTGAGAAATACTATTGGAGATGAAAGACTTACTGGACTTGCCCTCTACGTACATCGAAATATTGACATAAAAACTGAAAATGTTATCTCGGACTTTGCTCACTCTCATGCCCGGCGATTAAAGTTAACATTAGGTAAGATGATTTTAGTAATTTATATAAATTATTCCCATTTTTTGTTAGAAATTTAATATTTGGTCCTTCCACTTTTATATATATATATATATATATATATATATATATATTATTATTATTATCAATATATATATAAAAAAAAATAAAAAATATAAAAGTCGGTCTTATTTTCATTATATATATATTATTATTATTATTATTATTGGTTATTATTACATATATAAGAAACGATTTTGCTTTGATTCCTGAAAAAAAAGAATCCTGGATGTACACTGTATATATATATATATATATATATATATATATATATATATATATATATATATATATATATCTATATATATATATTATTATATATATATTTTTTTTTATATATATATATATATATATATATATATATATATATATATATATATATATATATACTATATATATATATATATATATATATATATATATATATATATATATATATATATATATATATATATATATATCAGAGGTGGCACCTGCAACTTTTTAAAACTCAGTAATTGCAGTTTTTGCTAACTTTGTTAGATTCGCCGTTTGCAATTCTTCAACTTTTTCTGCTTCAGCCTGCTATCGCAATTCTGCAATTTCAGAATTTTTCTGCTCCAGTCCGCTATCGAAATTCATCAATTCCGCAACTGTTTATGCTTCTGCCAGTCTATCGCAAATCGGCTAATTTAACGCTAATAAATCACCATTAAAGTCTGCAAATATCCGCTAACCCTTATTGATAGTTAAAATATACTTCCAATAAAATTATTTTACAATTTATATTTACTTAATTTTTGTATTTGAAATGGTTACATCATATACAACAATTCAGCGTCTTTATTACAATTCATTTTTATTATTATTATTATATATATATTATTATTATATATATTATATTATTATTACATATTATTATTATTATATATATTATTATTATTATTATTATTATATTATTATATATATATATTATTATATATATTACATATTATTATTATTATTATATATAAATTATATTATATTATATTATTATATATATATATATATATATATATTTATATATATATTATTATTATTATTATATATATATATATTATTATATATTATTATTATTATATATTGTTATATATATTATATATATATTACATATAAATATATATATATTATTATTATTATATATATATATTATTATACATATATTAATACACATATACATTATTATTATTACATATATATATATATACATAAATACATATACATATACATATATTATTATTATTATTACATGTTATTATTATTATTATTGATATATATATATTATTATTATTATTATTATTATTATTATTATTATTAATATATATATATATTATTATTATTATTAATATTATTATTATTATTACATATATTATTATTATTATTATTATATATTAATATATTACATTATTATTATTATTACATATATATTATTATTATTATTATTATTATTATTATTATTACATATTATTATTATATTATTATTATTATTATTATTATTATTATTATTATTATTATTATTATTATATATTATTATTGTTATTATTATTATTAATATATATTATAAATTATTATTATTATTATTATATATATATATATACATACATATTATTATTATTATTACATATATATATATTATTATTATTATTATTATTACATATTACATATATATACATATACATACATATTATTATTATTATTACATACATTATTAATACATATATATATCATGTCTGATTACAAACATATGTAGTCTTAAAATATTATTACAGTAAATGAATACATTGCCGAATGCTATCCACCTTTAGCAAGTTCAAAAGACACAGCAGTGAATTATGATTTTAACTGTAAAATTACATAGTGTTAAATAAAATTATTGTTAATAATTATAGTAATATGATTAGAAGGCCTATTTAGAGAGATCTTTTATTGGTTTCTCGTTAAAATAAATAGACTTTCTATTAAATTTTTTTTTTACTAAAGAATACCCAAGGGTATACCGCCCCCAAGGGTATACCGCCCCGATGGCAGGAGTCATGTCTCGGCCTTCGGGAAATTACGGGGAGGGTCTCCGGAACCCCCCGCTCTTTGGTATTTGCGTGTCGCGGGGTTCCTCCGCCCCTCCCTACGGGGTATGGAAAAACATCCCCTCCTATGTTCCCCGTCGGCTCGAGCCCTCTAGTGAAAAAAATGCAAAATTTAATAGAAAGTCTATTTATTTTAACGAGAACCAATAAAGGTTCTCTAATCATATTACTATAATTATTAACAATAATTTTTTTATTTTTTATTTTTTTACATTTTCCTATGTGAAATTTTACCATGATTCCAAAATGTATTTCTTTTCGCTGTAGCATTGTAGTTTTTGAGATTTTTTTTTTATACATTTTCTGCACTAAAATTGGACCAGCATTCAAGCAATGTATTCCGTTTTTTACCGTAGCATTAATAGTTTTTAAGATACATATGACGGATAATCCAGACGCTGGCCATATATATATATATATATATATATGAATGGGAAGATACCGATATATATTTGTATATATATATATATATATATATATATATATATATATATATATATATATATATATATATATATATATAGAGAGAGAGAGAGAGAGAGAGAGATAGAGAGAGTCATTTTTTCGCTTCCGCGGATGCCGATGCGGATGTTTGATATATATATATATATATATATATATATATATATATATATATATATATATATATATATATATATATATATATATAACATACATACACATTATTATTATTATATAATCTGGGGTAAGGCACGTAGCATTAACTGGAGACAGAAAAGTAGTGGAAGATATATATATATATATATATATATATTATTATTATTATTATATTATTATTATTGGTTATTATTATACATATTATTATTATTATTATTATATTATTATTATTATTATTATTATTATTATTAAATTATTATTATATATATTATATATATATATATATATTATTATTATTATTATTATTATATATATTATTATTATTATATATATTATTATTATTATTATTATTATTATATTAAAAAGACATATCATACTACTAATATATAAGTGATAATTTATTATTATTATTATTATTATTATTATTATTATTACATATATATTTTTATTATTTTTATTTTTATTATTATTATATTATATATTATTATTATTACTATTATTAATATTATTATTATTATTATTATATATATATATATAAATATATATATATATATATATATATATATATATATATATATATATATATATTAATTTCTTCTCCTTTGAGTGATTACCACTTGTTGGGATTGGAAATGAAATTCAAGCACGACTTCATTTTTTATTGCACAAGAAACATGTTTCAGTTTCGGTAGATGAGATGAATAAAATAGAACAACATTTAAACAACCTAAAAATAAGGGCAGAGTTTGTTACTAAGCGGGTGTTTCCCGAATGAGTTATTATAAATATAATAAATAATATATTTTAATAAAACCTCTTATTAATAAATTTTGATTACTTTCATAATTCATTAAAAATAAAGTACATAATAAAACGGGAATCTAATACGGGAATTCCTAATGTAAATTTTAACACATAACATAGAAAATATTTTTAAATGATAATTGATAACCACATTAAATAGGCATTGGAATATTATTGACTTACACAGATAATTAAACATAAATATAAGAATAGATACCTTTAAGCTAGAATTTTGTAAGCTTTGTTAAAATACATATTTGCGTAATACTGAGCCTTTCAGTCGTCTAAAAATAAATATAGAACAATGCGTTTTCTTATACAACACAGTATGTGTGTGTATAAGAGTTATTAATATATATATATACATATATATATATATACATATATATATATATATATATATATATATATATATATATATATATATATATATATATATATATATATATATATATATATATATATATATATATATATATATATATATATATATATATATATATATATATATTAATAATTATTAGTGTTATACACTTGTTAAAAAGAAACTGCAATTTGAAATGATCTCCTGAGTGGCACACAAACATACTACTCTTTCTCTCAAATCACTTTCGTATTCACTAGCAAACCAACTTTCCGCTTTCAAGTCTTCAGGAGCAATGCGCTGCCTTGCGTTTGTTGAGAGCAGGCAAGCGATTGTTTTTGCTTGTAAGTTGAATCATCGATCGCAAGTTACGAATGTGTTACCTTATAAGGTAAGGTATGAGCTGCATTGGTGAAACGACTAAAGAAAAAAAGAATGCAGAGTGAAGCTGAGTTTTAAAACGTTAGAGCGTTTAGTTCTAAATGCGAAAACGGTTAAACACCAAATTGATACCGAACGAAGTACACCG
>JABUQX010072429.1:5000-20000 GCA_015478945.1 Trachelipus rathkii
CTTGGTATGAATTTTGTAAGCTCTATTCCCTCTAAACTTATCACGAACTCTATAACTATTTACCTTCACAGAGCCTGCTATATTTGCTCGTCTTGGATCTTATTCCAACAAGAAATGACCCACCTCAAATCCTTCTTTAAATTTAATTTCTTCCCCCCTAATCTCATTGATACTTCTATCTCGAATTTCCTCGATAATATTTTCAAACCTCTAACCCCCTCCCCCTCTGTCCCCAAACTCACAATCTTCTTTAAGATTCCCTTTCTTTGTCCTTTTCACTCTTTCCTTCATGAACTTCGGCCTCTTCTCAATACATTCTTTCAACATATACACCCCCATTTGGTAGCTAATAACCCTTTCTTAATTGGTTCCCTTTTCTCATACAAAAACATTCTTCCCCTGTTGCTCAGATTGGTTGTTTACTCTTTTACGTGTTCAGGCTGCAATACCTGTTACATAGGCCAAACGGCCTCCAACTAAAACTGAGGATCTGTAAGCACATGGGCATATCTTTTCGAACAAACCTCCCTTCTCTGGCTCCGGAACATTCCTCTATCCGTCATCACCTTCACTAACTAGCCCCTTCAATTTTCAGATTTCAAAATATTAGGTTCATCACAGAAATAGATCGTAAAATCCTTGAATCCCTCTACATCAAACAACTCAACCCCTCTTTAAACACCTCCCTCCCAACTACCTTATCTCTTAACCTCGGCGCCTTCTCTCCTCTCTTCCTCTGGTCTCTCTCTCTCGTTTTTTATCCCCTTCCCCCTCCTTTTCTCCCGTACTCTTCTTAGGAGTGCGATTATATATATATATATATATATATATATATATATATATATATATATATATATATATATATATATTTATATATATATGCGTTTTTTTTTTTTTCTCTTTATACTTATATATATATATATATATATATATATATATATATATATATATATAGTATATATATATATATATATATATATATATATTATATATATATATATATATATATATATTTGCTATCAATCTATATATATATATATATATATATATATATATATATATATATATATATATATATATATATATGTGTGTGTGTGTCTGTTTGTGTGTGTGTGTGTGTGTGTGTGTGTGTGTGTGTATATGTGTATATGTATATATGTGTGTATGTGTGTGGTGTGCCTATTTGAGTGCCTGTGTGTTATAAAGTTCCTCTGTTGAATATACATGCTTCATTCTCAAACCAACTAAATCCCTGATTATGCTTCATTTGAAGCTTCCATTTGTCTTTGTCACAGTTCTAAAATTTTTATCACCCCGACCCTTAAGTACGTGTGTTTGGTGCTTAAAAAAAAAAAATTAAATTTATATTTAATTTGCATTCTCGAGCAGCAACTCAAATAAAAATTTCGCTAGTCAATGTGGTGCTTGCAGTAACTTGATCGCTGGCTTTCTGAGAAGATTAAAGGAATAAACAAATGCGCGCGAATGAAATTATTCATGACGAAAACCCCATGAAAGCTTGCTGAAACTTAACAGCAAGCAAATATTGAGCGAGAGCCAAAAACTCATTTCGAATTTTTTTTTTTTTGTTCATTGTTTCATTATTTTTAAAGAAAAATGAAGAATTATGATTTTTTCTGCGATTAGAGTATTCATACTATAATGTTTCAGTTCAGGGTTCCCATATTGACTTTATTTCTGATCTTGGCATTCCACATTTATTGAAATTATATATATAAAATTTCTTGCAAATATGTGTGGACCTATCTCAACTAAACTTTGATTTCTATGATTCTTTCCATTTTGGCTACACCTACAACAAGATTGAACTTGAGAATAACAATTTATGCCATAAATTAAGAAAATACTTAAGCCGTTTCGTTTTGGCAACTTACAAATTCTGACCGAAAAATAAGAACGTTCTGCAAAAAAACCGTTCGTTTTGTCAAATAAGATAATTTGAGACTGTTCTAACCAAACGTAAGACTTTTCGGTTTGTCATCGTGGTATTGACATTGTGAAGATGTGCGTGCGCATTTTAACGTCTTGTGCAATTTTCATGGGTAGACGTTTTTTTTTTTTTTTTGGTAAATGCCTATAAGTGAGTCATCTTATGATAACCTCAAATATAAAAGTGAATGGGAAAGAAAAATATTCATGGTTGCAGAAGGCACCAGATTCTAGGAGGAATGTTTTCTGCAAGCTCTGTCGCTGTACAATAAATTATTAGTTACAGGAGTCTTCATTAAAAAGTTACTTAAAGAAATCTTTCGCCTTTTGTTAGTAAGAAATGCACAGAGTAGGAAAGCGAATCTATTAAAAAAGTTTAAATTAGGAGGTTGAATGTTTTTTGAAAAAAGTGAAATACCTATATTAATAGAAAGCGAGTGTGTACGATACTTTCTCTGGCCTGCAAATGGAACTATAATAGGTGTATAAACTAGCAAAACTGAATATAACATTGTCGTCTGTATATCAATTATATATGGTGGCTTTTATGTCTAGGATTTTCATAGCATATTTGTAGGTTATGATCTTCCTTTGCCTCACGCTTTGTATAGTTGCCTACGACGTAGTGATAAAACGAAATGCAGGTCGGTTAAAATATGTAAAAGCTATTAGGATTAAATATTTTGCGATTTTTTTTCTCCCTAAAACACGTCAGCATTTTGGTCATGCTTCATTACAACGTATTTGAGGGACTATGCTCATTATTAAAATGTGTTGCCGTGGATTTGCCCGACGCGATCCAAAACCTAGATTAGTAGAGCATCTTCTCATTATTTTCTTCGCGAGTAATTTCTGTTGGTTGTAGATTTATTTTTAGAATATGAAACTCGTATATTTTTAATCTTTATTACAATTTTAGGAAAAAAACTACAAGGTAATAAAGTTATAGTAAATACATAAATATGTTTTATTTAAATAAAAGCCTGCAATTATTGCTTTAGATAAGTCACTAAACTTCCCATCCTCACTTAGAAAGAATTGTTGGTCTGCTGAAACAAAAATATTTATTAAAAATAAAATAAAAAATATTAAATTTTAAATCTTATAAACCTAGCGCGGGGCCAAAGGAAAAACTGAATCGGGGCCCTTAAGAAGGAACATTCCCTTCCTCCAAGCAATAGTTAGATTCCCTTCATTTCCCCCATCAGGTTCTACTGTAACAAGCCTCTAATGATCAGAATGGAACGGAAAGAAATCCGCATGATTATCCTCTCTGTGCTATGATTATCCCCGATACAACATAATGAACTTTTGATGACAGCAAGAGAATCTAATAGTGACTTATTTGTGTTCTATATGTATTGTAGAGTAATCGAGAGAGCCACTATTGACCATAATCAGAGATCACTCACTATATCGGCTAAAAGCAACTAGCCTAAAAAATAGAGACAATTAGAGATTAATATTTTTCGTTTTGCGCAGAGTATAGTCAATACACATATTCACGTATAACAATATAAAGAATATGAGAGATTCAGTGGTTCTCGTCTTAACGGAGACTTTATCCTCTCAGGATTTCATGGGTCTCTTAGACTTCCAATCAGGGTTTAATTCAGGGGGTCGCCCGGGAGGGAATTTACCCCCCGGAGATTTCCAAATTTTATAAAAAAAATATTTCACTATCTCTCTCTCACTAATAAGTTGTAGCATGAGACTATATTAATATACTATACTTAATATTATTATGATATATCAATTATATCTATATTTTAACATAATAGGTTCTAGTTAGGTTACTAGTGTACAATATATATAATATTACTAGGTATATATATATATATAATTATATATATATATTATATATAATATAATATTAATATATAATATATATATATATATATATTATAATAATAATATATATATATAATAATATATATAATATAAATATCACACGGGTAATTATTTTTGCATATATTTTCACTATGTTATTTCTCGCACAAAAAAAAATAAACAAAACCTTCTTCACCCCCCTGTAAAGGATCGATATAAACATGATCACTTATATAGATTGTCCTCTGACTCTCTTATATACAATAAGTATAATATAAATGAGACATGATTTATAATATGGACAAAATCTAAGACATAGTGCGTAGTAAAATCTGGATAAACCGTTCATGTCTGTTAGTGATCAAGATTAAGGATGACGTTAACACTAGGAGTTGCTATGAAACCGAAGGTGAGTGAAGTGCACCTCTCATATATCGGAGAGCGTGTGCTAGAGCAATGTGTATTATTAAAATACGTAATACAGGTAGAATGAATTGTTCAATTCTCTCAAATTTTAACGAGAGACTAGGTGCTGGAAATTTTTTATTAGTCAATGTTATATTTTAAGACCATTTATTATATAAAGTGCTTAATTTTTTATAGAAAAGAGCCGAGCAACAAAGAGGAGGAGTCTCTCAGGAAAACTTTGGATAAAATTAACATATTTCGATAAATTCGAGAAAATCTAAAGCTACTGCTAGATGGCTGAGTCTCACAATGGATAGCAGATTGGAATAAGCGTATGATTCCTGTCAGGTAGCTTTATACGTGGTACTAACTCTTGTAACTAAATGAGTAATGATAAATATTTGGTAGATGCAAAGATAAGTGTGAAAGGAGTGTGAAAGAAAAAAATTGAAATTTGGTACTTGCTTTGAAGACAAGGTTTCACATATAGACGTTCATGTAAATATTTTCGATAACTATGCTATGAACCGAATGGAAGAAATTTACTCTTCATTAATTTGGCACGGGGACCTCAAATGACCCAAAGACTAAGTTACGTCCCATATAGACGAGCCGCTCGATCTAGGATTTTAGGAGAGAGTATAATATAGCTAAACTAAACACTCTTATGAAACTTGGATTAATATAGCCTATACAAGTGGAAAAAATATTCAGTTTAGATGCCATACAATTAGAAATAATTAATAACCGAGCATTTCAGTATAAAAGTTATATTTATATAGCTTTCTGTTAGTAAGTTAGAGTCTTGGACAAACAAGATGGATATTTTAACTTTTACAGTTAGTGTAGAATATATTTAATATTCAATGTATGTTGGTAAAGATTGATACAAGATACCAAACATTAATCATTATATAATCAAAGTGAATTGAGTTCACTGTAGTTCGCTATGATAGTCCCAGCTCTACAGTATTATATGAATGAGTTAAGAGAAAGGTTTTTTTACATGTAAGTGTTTTGATATTTGTATGTGATATAAAAAAAATGTAACTGTGCGTAGTGTCAGAATTTATTGTAGGTGCTCGCGATTCTCTGAGTTTGAATTACCGGAGACTTTGTATAATAAAACTATAATCAGAAAATACTTTTTTACGAGAAATTATATGAGTTTAAATCAATTAGTTCTTTATTTGACGGTTGTTATATAGCGAATGTTCTAAGTGAGTAAGTAATATAATATGTATGGTATGTTCGACTGAGAGATGAGTATTTACGGAAAGAAACTAATATGTATGAAATATTCCTACATATTAAATATATCATATTGATAGTATAGTCACCTACGTTTATATATATATAATATTATATCCACCTGTCACATATAGATCCGGCTATAATATATATATACCAAAACATAGTATCTCTTCACACTCTGGCAATAACAGAGAGTATGGTTGACGACTTTAAATACAGTTATTATTTAATAATAAGATAATCTAAGCTTATTTTCAATTTAGTTTTTATCTCCTTAAATAGAGAATAGTATATTTTTACATAAATTATAAAATCACTAGAAGAGCACTATGCCTTGAAGATTCCATAAGTCATGCATTTGACGTACGTTTGGACTATTATGACTAATCTATCGTAATATACCAGTTAACTGTAATATATAGTGCTGTGTTTATATGTATTTTCAATCAATATATGATGGCAAATAGTGAACATTAATGTTAATAAGTAGAATGTGAGTAAGTCCGGGATTTTAGCAAATTTTATTCTGGTAATTAATATATCTTATTAGAAATAGACTAATAAAAGTTTATTTATGTTGAGAGTATTATTGGATAAGTCTAATTTATTAAGATTTGTTATATATATACTTTAGAATGTCCATTGTAATAATTTAATGTAGGTAGTTACTACTATATATCAAAATAAGAAATACTATCTTAAACTCTCATCCTATTTTCATCTACAGCTTTAATTTCTGGATACAGTTGGTCTAATTATATATGAGAATAAACATATATTGAAAAAGTTATTGATATATATATATATATGTGATAATATTTATGAATAAAATGAATAGAATAATGAATTCATGCTATATTAGAAATTAAAGGCTCATGAGAAATATTATGTTATACAGGAGTATTTAAACATAAGCAAAATTTTTTATTAGAATTATAACCTAAAAAAAAATTGTTTAAAAATTATGTACAATGAGAGATTGTATATGAAAGAAGTAGCAAACGTATAATAGAATACAAAGATATTATAATTGATTAAAAGCTGTAAAGATTTAATACGATAGACTAATTGATGCATATATTATTGAAATAACATAAACAGTATTTATTGTTATCAAATTGAAATGAATAATGTAATATGTAAGTAAACTTTGGCCATCTAGTTATTATGGAATTATAATGAAAAATGATGCTATACTATGTGATCAGATTTTAAACTTTCACTATCTATGTTTAGTATCACTATTATATACGCAAATAAAGTATAAATACTGAGATATATTAAGTAAACATATAGATTGATTTTCTTTTATAATTTTATAAGATAGCTGATATTAGGTATATTGTAATATGTCACCAACCTTTCACGCTGAAGGGCAGTAAACTTATGGAGATGTAACAGGGGGTGTATTGTGACAAACGCTAGAGACACAGTCATGTGGAACGCATCTTTACCAGCCAGCTCACGCGATAGAATTATACGGGATCAAGATTGAGACGAAAGCTCAGACAATCGTAACTGCGGAGCAGCTTAGTAAACTATGATCTCAGTGCGAGTGTGATAGAATATTCTAGCCATTTACAGTGGAATATGACCATCAGAGAGACTCGAGAGACGAGAAGATTTATTGTATCACAGAACTCAATAATGCCAGAGAGCTAACATCCGAGAGAGAGCGCACTGGATGCGACAGATAATCTTCGAGGCCTTGGCATGGTGTACCTTAAAATATGAGTAATACCATTTACATAAACTACCACACTAATAAACACTTACCGTGCGCTAACACAGCTACACCTATATACCATGTATGTCATATACGTATAATGAGCGTCCATATAAAAGGAGGTTAGGTACGTCACGAGTGGATAAGTTCCCTATATATCGAACATTCACTTGCTAGCTAGCGAGTAATCCATAATAGAATATTAAGTATATAATAAAGTTAACCTATAAACATCGCGTATTCACGCAAAGATATAAGAGTGATCAAAATGATGAACTGGAAATGAGTTGACTAGTATACAGTTTAACTAAGTACTTTATTGCTTTTGACTCGACTCACCCTATACTGTTCACCATAAAAAAGTCCTAGGGTGATAACACAAAGTTATCGACCCAATACACACCACGTATCATGAAAGACTACCCTATATATACTAGTAAACTCCATTAATCAAGGGCGGATGAGTAACCCTTATGTATATATGACTGGAGAAACTTGAAAAGAGGATAAAAAAAACTCGCGTCTAAAACAGAACTTCTTTATACCAGTTTACTTTGAGGCGCCATATCACCTTGTGATGTGGAGGTTATCCAAGATAATTTTTTATTGTTTTAATGTTATTATTAAGTAGCCACAAGGATGTTTATTAATTGTCACAGGTAGAAGATACTAGTATGAAGTAACTCAGTCCCTGAAAAGATAGATATCCATATGAGAAAAAGTTATAATAAAGGTTTATTTAAGAAGATATAGGGTAAAATTTGTAGAATGATTGATGATATTATTTAAAGAATTATGAAATTTATCACAAGGTTTGAGATAACGTAATAACCTCTAATGTACAGGAAATACCTAAGTTCTCCCAATATACACCCACGTACTAAACTGAGAGATGAGAATATAGATAATTCAGGAAAGATTATATAGACGAGTGACGTACTAATTTCTGAAAGTTATAAATATGGATAAAGTAGGGAGTGACTCAAGTTATTATAATAATTGTAAAATGAGTTGAATGAGAAATGTGAAAGGGTCCTAGAGTCTAAATTCACTAGGCATATGATGTAGGATATATAGAGTATAGATATGAGCAAGTATAGTGTAAGAAGATCAATTATAATATTGTGATAAAAAGTTAAAGTAAATAAAAAATAAGAGTTAGGAGATAAGACATATATATATATATAAGTAGAACCTCATTGTAAGGAAACATATATACCATTATATATATTAAATTTGAGACTATATAAATGAAAATAATTAGTCATAAAGATATTTATGGATACAGTATATATATATATATATATAATATATAGTATATATAGGGCGTATAGTCTGAGAGTCAGGAACACGTAGGTAAACTATACACATAGATATATATTAGTATAGAACTCACTATATAGGATAAGCCCGATTACGATACCTAACGGTTACCTGAGCTATATATATATATAAATAGCAGTATATATAATATATATATATATTAATATATATATATATATATATTATATATTCATTCCAACTCCCACCCAAGACGGCGAGTGCTTACGAGTGCCTGTGTGACCGCTGTCGAGAGCGTAGTGCGGGGCTGATAAAATTACCCGATACGGTAATATTGCCAGTGAGATTGAGAGAGAGAGGGCGTGCGGAGTCAGACTATAGAGGAGTAGATATATCGTGACCGTACACCGTATCGTCTCCTGGATATACTCGAGACTCTGAGAGAGCGGTGGATCTCTCTACTCCAGTCGAGAGAGAGAGAAATTTCCGACTGGTCTCTCTCACGAGCGCAGTAGATTGTCTACGACCACTCTCACCATTATTGAGCTGTTGAACGGGTAAGGTTCAGTCGCTTACAAAGTCTAAAATACAATTATATACTAGGGTGTTTTTATCGTCTCTCAGTAATGACTTGTGACAACAATTACTACGCAACTTCTCTCAATGAATCTAATCTCCATTATATTGGCTAATAGCGTGCATGGATATGGATATACGGCATGTTGAGAGAGAGTACCTGAGACTACGATACTGTATCGAGATACAGTATCGTCGAGCTAGACCGCCTAATTTTGTTCTACCCGACAATCCGCATGATGGTGACAATTCCGAGCTAGGCCGGATGATGTGCGTGCAGCAATCCGCATGAATTTTTTTGCGGATATCGGATAGTAATTCATTTATGAATTATGAGACTAATGTTTCCTCACTTTCTTGTGATCACGCACATGGATATTGTTCAGACTCGTTGGAATAGTAGTTAGTACATGCTTGAGAGGATGGGAGATAATAAATGAAGCTGTCTCCACTTTATGCTTCGAACAAACGCAAAGGTGGAAAGGCTTGACAGGTGATGATATACGATTTTAGGTCATTGTATTACTCTTCTTTTAATCCGTTTGAAGAGGTAACTAAGACTATTTATTATCTCAGAAAATCTTGTTTGCCAGACGAGATTCCTCTAGATGCAACGATGAAAGCTTTGCTAAATGCTGCTATTAAGAGTAAGAGGGACGGTGAAAGGTACCAGCCGCACCTGGGCTCGCGATCGATAATGGCCTGCGTAATCTGCCAAAAAACGATTACGCGCATCTGCATAGTAAACTTTTCTGGATTCCTAGATACAAAAAACCAATTTCTTGAAACCACGGTGTTTCACCAAAGAGTTAAAATTTATTTAGTATGCCTATGTGATGAAATGCTGCTAAAGCCAGAAATTTCACCAGCCAATAAAAACGAAAAGAATGCAGAAACAAACACACATTTACTATCTGTTAGCGAAACAATTGCAGAATCCATGAACGTTCTTTTGGTTTTTCTTCTAGCTAGCGATGAAAAGTCTTGTTCAGAAGTGTCAAAGGACACTCTGTCATTGATCGAATATTACAAAAGCGAAAACTCTTGGAATCGAATAAAGACCATTGTTTTGATGGCGTGATAATTGTAAAAGTTTTTCCACATCTTGTCAAGAACTCGGCAGGGAATACTTAGCATGTCCTTCAATAAGTGTAGCTGGCGAGCATCTTTTCAGCGATGCAAATCTCATTTACGAAGAAAAGAGAAGCAAACTCTCCCTTTAAAGGGCTAGAAGCCTTTAGATTTTTTTTATGACAGTTTATTTGAGCACTATTGCATAATGTGATCAGAGAGAGAGCCTAGACATAGTATGCTCCGTGTCAATGGAGGTTGAAGCGGGGAGAATGAGATTTATCGGAGGGGCGAAAAGCAGTATTGGAGGCTCCATATCATCGGCAAATCTGTAAACAGAGATTAATACTAATAATAGGGACAATAAGCATACTTGAGTATTATTATATATATATATATATATATAATATATATATATATATATATTATAATATATATATATATATATATATATATATATATATATTATATATATATATATATATATATATATATTTATATATATAATAATAACTTCCAGGCAGGGCTTTCGCCCTGTCAGTTGGTCCAACATCTTCTTTTGGCCCGAAACCTCTTAACCCTAGAGCATTTTAGAAAACCATTTCTTTTCGCAATTGTTTTCCGATGCCAGTCCTCTGGTTAATACTCTCAGGAAGGGTTTTTCGCCCTTTCAGTAGAACTAGCATCTTCTTTCATTAGGCTTCAAAACTCGTTCTCCACCCAGAGGTCTCCAGAGGATCTTGCTTCTAGGCGCAAAAGATTCCAACGCTGGTCCAAGAGTAGTAGCAAGCAAAAGGAAAGACCATGTTGCTAATTTCTGTCGCCCAATAACCATGCGAAGAAAATCTTCACTTTTGTTCCTGACAGCTACGAAACTTCCAACCTTCTTTATATAGTATATATATATATATATATATATAATATAAATATATTTATTGTTATATATATTTATATATATATTATATATTATATATTATATATTTTTTAAAAAAATATATATATATATTTAATATATATATTATATATATATATATATATATATATATATATTTATATATATATATATATATATATATATATATATATATATATATATAGTATATGAATCTTCTATATATATATATATATATATATATATAATATATATATATATATATATAGTAGTGATGCTAACAGTTCGTCGACAACTTCAGGAATGTAAGCGTTGAGTGTCCTTATCAGCGTTAGCTGATAAGGACACGTGTTTCTAGATAAGAACACGTGTTTCGAGATAACGCTAATTGCTTTTACTGATAACGGCTCGGTTCTTATTTCGGTGTATTTAATTTATTTTTATTTAAATAAAAATAAATTAAATAAATTAAATAAATTAAATAAATAAATTAAATAAATAAAAAAAAAAAAAAAAAAAATAAAAAAAATTAAATTAAAATTATATATATTATCCCGTTAATAAAGCCCGCACTCCCCCAGCATCGCCCAGCACCGCATCGCACCGCACTGGACCGCATCGCACCGTAGCGCACCGATTCCGACTTATCCTCTGAAGTTTTTTTATTATTATTATTATTATTATTATTATTATTATTATTATTATTATTATTATTATTATTATTATTATTATTATTATTATTATTATTATTAGAAATTAATTTTTTAGGCACAGGCTCCGGCTCAGCCTATGACTCCGATATATATCTACAATGGTTAGAGTTATCGTATCGGGCTAAAATTTGGAGGGGTGTTAGATGGTTACGTCGCCGTGGGTGCTGGAGCCACTGCGGTGCCGAGTTAATCAACATTCTTATAACAACAATATAGGTGTCCTTATAAGGGTTACATCGAGACCGTAGAGCTCGAATAATCGAGGGTTAATAAGTCGTATAGGGTATCTTAGGGCCCCATTAGGGGGGTCCCGACTGAAAAAAAAGAGCACAGAGTGCAAAACAGAGGTCGAAGGAGGAATGAAGAAGGATGAAAGATGAATAAAGAAGGAAAGAATGGAGAAGGTGTCTGACTCAGAGGAGTAGGAGTTGATAGCTGCACCGGTGCTGGCTCCGGTGCGGTGCCGAGTTATTAAATATTTGTGTAATGATTACATATTGGTGTCTTTATATATGTTATTGGGTCTGTAGATTTCGAAAATAATGGTTCAGAACCATCAAGAAAAAAAAGAAAAACTAAATAAATAAATAAATAAATAAAATTTCTTATTCTTTTTATGTTTAAAACATACAAATTTTACGTTTTTACATACCCTAAAAGCAGTAATCAGTATATCAAACCACCATCCAGCCACCCTCCTGTTCAATATTGATCTATTGATCTATTGATCTATTGATCTATTGATCTATTGATCTATCTGATCTATTGATTCAAGTCAAATTTTTTACTAAAATTGTAACGTTTAACATACCCTAAAGCAGTAAATCTGTAAATCGAACCACCATCCAGCCACCCTCCTGTCCAATCGTGATCTATTGATCTATTGATCTATTGATCTATTGATTCAAGTCAAATTTTTTACTAAAAATTGTATTACGTTTTAACATACCCTAAATCAGTAAATCAGTAAATTCAAACCCACCATCCCGCCACCCTCCTGTCCATCCTTGATCTATTTGATCTATTGATCTATTGATCAAGTCACATGTCGAGTATCATTTTGGATAAACCATAACATAAAATCAAGTTCTTTATACAAAGATCAATGAGTATACTCTAACTAACGTAACAAAGTTTTCCAACATTAATAAAGCTAACAATAGCATCATCTGAACTATGAATATAATACACAATGACAAACCTGACACGCTTAACATGAATAAACCTGTTAACGTAAAACACAATTTCCACAGTTAAACAAACAAGCAAGTAACTAACATTTGCATGCAAAACGTAAACCTATTCTTACTTGTCCAAGCATATCTTCTAACATAACAATGTTTAATTTACTTAACATGTAAATATTTAACTAAAATTTATCACAACATTGGTTTATTATCATACAGAGCAGCGAAAGTATGCTAACGAAACAAAGTTTCCACATCAATAAAGCTTAACATATCGTTACATGAACTAAGAAAATAATGTAACAAAAACAAACCTAACACAACCTTACACACGAATAAGCTGTTAACATTAACAAGTTCCACACTTAACACCCAGTAAAGTACCTAACATGGTATGCAAAACGTAACCTATTCTTACTTTTTTCAAGCATATCTCTAACATAACAATGTTAATTTATATTAACATGGTAATATTTAACTAAAAATTTATCACAACATTGGTTAATTATCCTACTGATCAACGAATATACTCTAACGTAATAAAGTTTCCACATCAATAAAACAATATAGCATAACATGAACTGAGAAAATAATGTACAAAACAAACCTAACAGAACTTACACACGAATAAACTGTTAACATTAACAAAGTTCCACACTTAACACCAGTAAAGTAACTAACATTGCCTGCAAAGCGTAACCTATTCTTACTTTTTCAAGCATAACTCTAATATATTAACGTTAATCTTACACTGACACAGTAACATTTAGCAAAAAATGTATCATAACCTTGACCGATTATCAAACTGATCAACGAATATACTCTAACGTAATAAAGTTTCCACATCAATAAAGCTAACATAGCGTAACATGAACTAAGAAAATAATGTACAAAGACAAACCTAGCACAACTTACACACGAATAAACTGTTAACACATTTAACAAATCCACACAACTTAAACACCAGTAAAGTAACTAACATTGTATGCAAAGCGTAACCTATTCTTACTTTTTCAAGCATATCTCTAACATATTAACATTAATCTTACAAAGACACAGTAACATTTAGCAAAAAAATGCCTCATAACCTTGACCGATTATCATACAGTTTCCTGTTAGGTTTAGTACGTAATGGTTTGCTTGTAACATAGGTGCCCATATTATATTATTACATACTTAATATTACACATTAATGATAATACAGTAGGAAATAATGCAGTAGGAAATAATGCTTTACAGCAGATACCGTTGCAAATTTCTGTGCAGCCTTTCGGATGGATCCTCATGCAGAAAAGGGTGACGAAGAGGAAGAAGAACAGGTACCGATTGCAGAGATAGTGGTTACGAGTGAAGAGATTTAGCAAATTAGTGACACAGAGGTTTTGCAGACAAAACCTCTCCAGCTAGAAAATCTGCTTGAAGAACATGATACACTTAGCCTAACTAAACATCGCCGTTGCATTTCCTACACATTAAACATCTTGGCTACTAAGGATGTTTCAAATGTTCCTCGCTGGTCCTCTGGTGCCAATGATCCATTTAATAAGACCCTCACCAAAGCACAGGAATTGTGGAATGCCCAAAACACGAAAACTACAACTTCTGCGAGAATTAAGAAGGAGTTGGGAACAAAACTTAAAACACCAAGTACTACTCGCTGAAACTTCCTATACGATTCCATAAAAGACCTGCTTAAGAACCTTGATGGCCGCATGACACAAATCAACAACATTTGCATGGAGCAAAAGCCTTGTCTTCCAGTATTTAATAAAAGTAATTAGGAGGTAATTGCGGAGTACATCGAAATAATGACGCCTATTGCTGTTAGGCTTGAAGCCGCTTGATATGTTGCAGGAAGAGAAGAATGCGTACGCGGGAGTCTTATTGCCTAATATTTTCCTCCTCAAGGACAAGATTGGGGAAATGCAACGAAAGGTGTAAAAATTTAACTATGCCAAAAACTTAGTCAACTACCTTCTAAAGCAACCAAAGGCCAACAAAGGGAAAGAAAAGGGCTTTGAACCGAGGTTCAGCAGTATCTTTGATGATTTTGATTAGCTTATGGCAACAGAACTGAATCCTCACTTCAAACTCGGAGTGGTACGTAGATTA
>JABUQX010072429.1:30000-34420 GCA_015478945.1 Trachelipus rathkii
AATAATTTAATCTCTCAAATACTTGTTTAAGTATCACCACGTGGTCTGATAAATCTTTGGTCCCTATCAAAATGTCATCTAAATACACGTGTACACCGGGAATGCCTTGAAGTAATATCGATAAAAATCTCATGAAACACGAACTCGAATTTTTAAAACCCATGGGCAATTGTCTAAAAGAAAAATTACCGAGCATTGTACTAATACTAAAATATTGTTGATCGGCTTCTGCCAAAGGCAAATGATAATACGCGTTCGTAACGTCAAGTTTACTTAAAATTTTTGTCCCATGAAGCGCGCTAAAAATATCATTTATATTCGGCATAGCAAATACGTCATTTCCCGCAACCGAATTAAGTTTTCTAAAATCACACACGATTCGTACCCCTCCCCCACTTTTTTCTAAGACGCTGATGGGAAAACTCCATTGAGATGGCGCTCTCTTTAAAACTTTCGCTTTTACTAAATTTAATAATTCCTTCTTTGTTTGTTCGAATAATTTATGAGGAATTCGGCGAGGTTTAAGTTTTATAGGTGGCCCGCTTATATTAGTTTTATAAGGAAAAAGCGAAGCTATTTCCTTCAAAATAGCAGTTGGAATGCGAGTCTCCTCTCCCCCCGTAAACAAAGGTATCCCCCCCATTTCTATTCTTAAGTTTCGACTCAGCGTTCTCCCCTCCCCCAAATTCTTTGAACAGGTCGTCCCAAGCTTTAAGTTGCTTTTCACGAACATTAAAATTTTCCGGTAAATATGAATTTATAAATAAATGTTTAAATTCAAATACAAGATTATTAATTATAGGTATATCGCTAAAAAGTTCACTAGAAACTACAGAAGGAGAAAACTGAGAGAGAGAGAGAGTGAATGAAAGCATTATCTCTACAAATCGTGTTATTACATAAATTTATACCTTCTTTGCTCTGAGTATCCGTTAACATATCTGTCTCAAAATTAATATTGAAAGCAAATTTTTTTAAAAACGGCATTCCAAGAATACAAATAGGTAATCTGGTTGTTAAAAATTCTACATCATAAGTTCTCTTTAAACCAAAATCAATTGTAACAATTTCGCGTGAGTATATGTCAATTACGGTATCATTGGCTGCTTTAATTTGACCAATAATCGGTACCTTATTGTCCCCATCCATAGGGAGTAAATTGATCTCACTACCTGAGTCGATAATAAAGACTCTCTTTGATATTTTATCAATAATAGTATAAAGTTTATAATTTCTTACATTATTTAATACAGACATATTATTTATGACCGGACTTTCTCCAGTCGGAGCATCCGTAATTAATATATTTTGTGAGCCGCTAGAGGCCAGCGTGGGTATCGTATGGGTTACATCGATACTCTTATCCATAGTCGGCATACTCAGAGCTTCGTTGTAAGGAGGATGACCTCCTTGTACATGCCATAGAGCGCTTTGCTCGTTACTCTTAAAATTACTCAAAGCTACATCACTATTATTATTATTATTATACCCATTAGAATACCAAACATACCTATTATTATTCATATTAATATTATTATTAAACCTACTAGTAGACGCATGCAAATTATTTACTACAGCAAAATCCCCATAATTAAAAATACGATCATTTTCATTTAAAATATTCACCTCCCCCCTAACTCCTGTGCGAGGGGGGTTCTGATGCGTTTCCCTGCCTCCTTTGGGGGTTTGACTCATGTACTTGCTGACTTTCTCTATTTGGCGGGAATACCAAAGAATACATAGGACAAAATTCCGAATGGCATGTGTAACTTCTATGTAGGAATCTGGCGTGTGGTTTACATAACTCGCCTAGCAGCTCAGCATTTACAGTGTTGCCTTGCTTACGTTCTCTAGGAGCATTTCTTCTATTTTGAAATGATGGTTGTTCTTCTGTTCGATTCGGTTTGGCAGCGGCTTCACTCAGCTGTCCTGCGACCTTGGTGAGAGACTTGAGAAGTCCTTTCATCTCTCGAAAGAACTCTTTGTTTACTTTAGCCTCTTCTGAAACCGGGGAATTGTTGTTGTTGTTGTTTGTATTTCGACTCTCCTCATGTGATCCTCTCTCTTGGGTCGGGAAATGTTCTCCTTGAAGATGATTCACGGCCCCCCAATATTCTCTCCCTCTTCTTTCATGGGGGGTGTCGTAGTCATTCCTATAAAAGTTTTCATATAAGTTATCTGCTACTTTTGTAATTTTTTCAAGACTGCTGTCGTCTGCCAGAGTCATTAGGCTTTCTTGGATGCGAGATGGGAGCTCATTAATAAACAATTCATGAACAAAAGGCGCACTGTTTTCAGCAAGCAGATCAAATCCTATTCTTCCCATAACATCACGAACTCTCGCTAAGTAGACTGAAGGAAGTTCTTCTTTTTTTCTTCCTTTTTTGAAAATCTCACTGATTTGACTTCTCAGATTGGGGGCGTAAGCTTCCTCTATCGACGCAATTAACTTTTGAAAGCAATCTCCACCCAAAGGAAATTTGATTGTCGCTACGATATCATGGGGGAGGACGGAGGCTAATATTCTTACGCGCTCTTTTGGATCATCTACTCCATTAAGTTTGAATACGGTTATAGTCGTGTGTAACCAGGTCATCATATTACGCACATCTAACTTTGGAATGGCACCAATAGGCAGACTGGTCTTTGGAGTCCCCACCAAAGAGGGGGAGACTGTGGGGGTAACAGATCTTGCTCGTAGCGGGGTATGTAGGTCCTGACTTCCTTCCCCATCCGAATTTGAATTTTCTTCTCTTCGAATTGGAGATTTGGGGGAAGAGGGGGAAACGTTCGAAGTTTTTGCAGATGCTTTTGATGTAGTACTTGACTTTCCCCTACCCCTCCCGGTCTTAAATCGGGGAGATCTTTTTTTTTATGGCTGGGCATGTTAAAGTCTCTACTGCCCGTTTCTGTACTCTTTTTTTTATTATTATTTTTGCCGGTGATATTATTTGAAAATGGAGCTCTTTTTCACAAGACTAGCGACTTTTAAAATAACGGGATTCTTCACGCTATTCGTTATGTAATAAAGTTTATGAGAGCTATTGTACCAACGCACTAAGACTTTATTTTTTTTTTTAATTTTTTTTACAGTATATGGGTCACTTCACTTAGCACTATATTTGTTTATTGGCACTTTTCACTTTGACAATCACCACTTTTTTTTTTTTTATGCGCCCCCTAGATCAGAAAGGTTTTTTTTTTTTTTGTCATCTGTCCTTGGCTCAAAACTATTTACAAAAATTGATTTCTTATAATGATTAAATTGGCCTTTATTTTAAGAGATCTGATATATAGCAAATTAAAAAAAATAGTTTGTGAATTAGTGATACGTTCCTTTTTTTATTTGTCTTATTTATATTATGTTTTAATTGAATTATTTACATTGTAACACACATTACAAGACATTTCAAACTGTTGTTCAAAAAATAAATGTTTACTTTTTAATTACTTTAAATCTGACTACAATTATAGTATCAATTTTTGGACCGAGAGAGTGTCAAAGTGTTGGCTCTCCGGGCTCTTTTTCCTAACTGCCTTCTCTGCCAGTGGCACAGGCGTTTTGGGACAGAGTCACCTCGGTGACCTTGACAAATAATAAAAAAGAATGAAACACAGTTATTTCGATTAGAGGACTTTCTTTGTACAAAATTTCTTACAGCGATGCACCAGAGATTCGACCCTAATCTACACACTTAACATATATAATTTAATAAACTTTATACTATGTACCGATTACGGGTACACACAGCACACGGACATCATATATATTATATATATATATTATATATATACTATTTATATATATAATATTATATATATATATATATTATATATTAATATATTAATATATAATTATATTATATATATATATATATAATATATAACCTCGTGGGCGCAGGAGGTTGAGTCGGCCGCCTCTCATAAGCGAGAGGACGCTGGTTCAAATCCTCCGCGAAACAGTTGGAGTTTTATCTACCTGGGGGCAAGAAATTAAAACTCGACTGCGAACACGTTGGTGGCGCTGGTTTGAGATAGCCGGCCTTAAAGTTCGATTTCTTGTGGTCCCTCCGTGTTACCCCCTGCTAAATAAAGCAACGTTCAAAAGGTAGTTTATATATATATTATATATATATATATATAAAATATATATTATATATATATATATATTATATAGATATATATATATATATATTATATTATATTATAGCTGATACGTGAATTAGCATCGATCTGCCAAGGCGTCGAGGCTTTCATGGATTCTACAAAAGTCTTGGACGAAATAGACCTTCTTATGGGTGGACCGGGTGGTCAAAATAATTCAGAAGGGAGGCAGAATGATTTTAGGTGAGGACCTTAAATTTGCAATGGACTGCTGAAGCGAACTAACACCAGCAATCCTCTCACCAAGGACATCTTT